>JAQGBB010000412.1:0-19927 GCA_034691745.1 Prismatolaimus dolichurus
GAGCGTGTTCACGTAGCCTGACAACTTGGCGCAGTTTGCAGAGCGATCAGAAAAACTCGATTTTTTGACACTGCACAACGATGGTTTTTTTGGCTTGCGCACTTATAGAAATGTTCGCCAGGTTGTGAGAAAAGCTATACGTAAACCTTAAAATTTGAATTTTTCGACCCCCTCCCCAATGTAAACAAATTTATGCGTTAGAGATAGGCTATCTTTTACACATGTCATGTTTGACCCGACCCCCCTTCCCGTTTACGTAAATTATGCATGACCCCCTACTAGCTTTCATCGCTTCCATACCTCTTTCAACCGAAACGATAACCGGCAACGTCTCCTCCCCGAAGGCGCACTCCCAACAATCGCACACCGCCGGCATGATCGTACAGAACTTGCACATCAGTTGAGGATAAGCCCGAAAGGTAGACACCAGCGAGACTCGTTTCCATATCGTATCGATCTGCCAGTAGAAAATGGCGGCACATCTCTCGCACTTAGTATTATGTCCTTTCGCCACCTCCGTGCGACACCATTTCCTCTCGATCCTATGCGCACAACACGGTTTCCTCCCACCGGCCAACTCGTTACAAAGTCGCTCGAACGCGACAGTCGGTTGAAAAGTACGGTCATCCAAACCGTAGATTCGAACATCACGGAGTATCCGTGCGTTCATCTCTTGCGCGATCTTTAAGTACCAGAGCCGGAAGTTGTCTTGTGTTCGTGTTTGAGAGGGGAAAGCGTCACCGAAACGGACGTAGTTTCGGAGTTCGAACATACGCAGAGAGAGGGGAAGTTGAGTGATGAGACGAAGAATAACATCGAGTTTTGTTTGCACCAACTCAGCTCTGTAGAGTGAGTAAGGAACTCGGATGATTAACTGTTCGAGTCTGTCACAATTTTGTGCCAACTCTCCAACGAGGGAGAGAATTTGTTCGTCAAATTCAATTTTCCCATCATACAATTCCAAACTCCGAAGATTCCGAAAGAACTTCCTCGTCTGTAGTGTTCGAATAAACTGCACATAGAACATTGGACTCTCCGGACAGTGTAACCTCAAGTTCTGAACCCTTTCCGCCATCAAGAACTCACAATCGCCGCGAACATGCAGACTAAACGATCGCGTCATTCCCGGAAGACGTTGCGGGAAGTAGAACGCGTTCTTCTTATTAATATGTGATCTTTCCACACGAACATCGAGGGTTTCCAAGAAATTGAGTTTCTCAATCCAATTGAGGTCGGAAATCGGCCAGTAATCCCACCGTGCTTGGAGTACTCGCAGAGAAGGAAAAAGAGTAGGAATCAAAGTAAGTTCACGCCCGGACACACATTGGAGACAGAGTTCCCTGACTGGAATGCACGGAGGTAGTGGAAACGGCAATGGTTGCGCAAGTGAGTAGAAAAGTGAAGACGACAGTGGAATAGACTGAGGTGTAGTGCTGACATTCAACCAAGAGGAGAGACTATTGAGTGTACACCGACGCAAAGTCGGGATGGTGATGAAGTTTCGGAATAATTCGATAAGTAAGTGGTCGTCGATGGAGGAACGGGTGTCTTGGAAGTAAACTTCGGTGAGGGCTACTGAACTGAATGCACTGAAGGTTAACTTCTCGGCGTTGTTGAAGAGTTTGCGTTTGGCGGAGTCGACTGAGTAGGGGGCACGACAGTAGTTTGGATCGGCTTGTCGGAGTTCGACCTGCTTCGAAAAAGTTAAGGGTAGCCTCAATTTTATACTGGTGATAGTTAAAGAGAATTGAGTTGCGTCGAACGGGATTCGATTCGTATATCTAACTTTCCTTTTATGACAAAATGTTTCTATTTAGGGTTGGTAATTTGGGGTGCCCCGCCGTATTTGCCCCCTCCCCTCATGGGGCCAATTTTTAAAAATGCTCCCCCGTCTACAAACGAACTTTTTTTTAAAGGCTTTTCCAAGCGAAAAAAGTAATTTTTAAAAATTCGACGAAAATTATGCTTATGACTTTAAAAATTACCTTAGTACCCTAAATTACACCACTGACCCTAAAATTACCCTATTTATAACACTTGGTCCGGAACGGGGCAAAATGAGCCCCCATGAAGCGGGGCAAAAATTTTTACCCTCCCTAAACTACCAACCCTATTCTATTCGATTTCATTCGACGCTAAATCTAAGCAATTCGTTTCAAATAATTCTATTGAATTTTTGAGGGTTATCGGTTCGACTTAAATCTAAACATTTTTTGTTTTGCCCAAACAAATTTTGTGCTTGATTTTAAGGATGGGTCAAAAGCGACAAATAATCCAAATTTACACAAACTAACCGTACCGGTGGCGCCGCATAGTTGAGATAATCGTAAAGCCAATACTCGCCATACTCTTCGAGAATAAACTGTTCCACCCTGACTTCCAACTTGACTTCCAATCGTCCCCGCGCCGACACCGCCCCAATATTATTCAGTTGTTGTAATATGGCCAACTCCCTCACCCCAATAGTAATGATCGAAATCCACTTCACCACTTCCGCCACCTTCAACTGTTCGTCCGTCGGAAACTCCAAATACAGTTTCGTCTTAAACATCGAAATTGCCTGCTTCTGTTTCTGCAAGTACTCGAAGTGCAACTCGAACTGTTCCCGCAATTCGTTCGGCGGTTTCTCAATCCGACTTCGATTCGAACAGAGTCGCAATGTGTAGAAGTTGTACTTTTTATATACATGCGGACGAAGTTCGAGTTTCAAAAACGCTCCAATCACCCTCGAGAACCGCTTCGCAACAAGTCTCAACTCCAGCGTCGTCTTCCTCTGTTCATTGCACAAGTGAACCAACTCAAGGATCTGTTGAAGACAGGGCGTATTCGCGAGTGTCGGTTTCTCACGGCGGGGTTTCAGAAGAACTGCTGTCAAGGGTGCTGCTCGTTTCACAGGTTCTGACCGCACTGTCGTTAGTTTTACAGTCGGGCGAATCGTGTCTGCGATACTTGGCTGTGAGGGTTTCACTATCTCTCGCGGGGACTTCTTTTCAGTGCTTTCGCTCTTTGGTTGCACAATGCCTTTTTTAACTGGAGTCGCCGACGTCACAGTAGTAGCTTGCCCGGCTCCCGCTGTGGTCTTTGTGGGGATTACTGTAGTGGACTTCGTCACAGTAGTGACCACTGCCGGAACAGGTACCACTTCGTGGTTTACAGCCGCTGGAGTTGTCGAACGTGAAGCGTCTTTCGACACTGCTTGCTTTGTTTCAGTTGCTTTCCGTTCGGTTTCAGTTTTAACAACCACTGGTGCAAGCGGACTCGTCTGCTCCACAGTAGCGACTTTCCGTCCCAAAGACTGCGTCGATTTTTGCGAACCCGCATCCGTGGCTAGTCTCGGAGTTTCGCCGTTTAATTGAGTGGGGAGTTTCACTCCTGCTTTTTGTTCCCCCGCAAGTGCTGTTGCAATCGGTGTTTTCACCGTAGCATCTATGCCCGTCTTTGCCACTTGCCCACCCGCAAGCGCCTTTTGCTCTGCTGGCTGGGCTCCCATCGATGGCGCCGATGTGAGTTTAACTTGGCCTCCACCAGGTGGCGCTGTGTTCACCAGCGCTTTCTGGCCTGTCATGCTTGCAGACGAGCTCGAAGGGGCCGAACTTCCACCCGAGAGCATACTTGGGCTCCTCGGTGCTTGCGTCGCCACTGTCGGGGGTGGTTCCATCGTGACAACTTGTGAGATCTTCTGCAAGAAGCCTCCCCCTTGCTGTTGCTGCACCGGAGGTTTCGACACATCCATTGTAACAACTTGCTCGAGTTGTTTAAAGAAGCCACCAACTTTCGCTTGTGCTTTACCCGCCGGTGCAGCCTGTGGGTCCATAGTGACCATTTGGGTCATGCGGGAAAAGAAGGACATTTCGTGTGAGGTTGTGGAGATGTTGACTAGCTGATGATTAGAGAGTTAGCAGTTTGTTGCAAGCTTCAGAATTGAAACTCGGCTAGACATTCTCTATTTGCTGATAAGCGCACTGGATTGTCTGGAAAGAGGCAAAATGGCAGTTGCTTTTTGAGGAAACTATTGCATAAACGTGGGCTAAATGGTAATGAGGAAAACATACAGCAAATAGGCATTTACGTTTCAGCCAACGGCAATGTGTTACCCTTAACCACTACGTACAGGATGAAAAAATCGATACTCTTGCCACAAGTGCGCACACGTTTGTGCGAACAAGCAAGGCTCTAATATTCATGTATTACGCTCCGCATGTAGGCACTGGTGCAAACATTCCAGCTAGGCACATCGCTCATTATTATAATTGTTTACCTTGTTTGAATGGCTTGTCGCGGGCTTGACATAGCAATTGCTCGTCGGTTCTTTGTCGAACGGGGTGAAAGAGTGCTGAGAAAAAAAAGAAACGTCGGTTTATACATTTCTCATCGATTGCTCGCGTGTTATTACTAATTACGCCCAAAAATGAGCCTTTTCCAGTGTAGAAGCATTGGAGTACTCTCTGAGCTCGTTTCAAATTGGCTTTACGTTTTTCAACCACACCTTTTACAGAGAATGTACAGACAATTCCTTCTCCCACTTCCGAAACTGTACGGGCAACCGCCGAATGCTATCGATTTAGTGAATTTCTAAAACAACACAAGGTAAACTTAGGTCCACGTTTTAGTCTCGGACACGGCTAAACTCCACGTTTCGCAGCACGCACGCACGTACGTCGTAGTAGAGGCTTCTTCCCTCGTCGTTCAACGTCGGTGACACTCGAACGCGCGAGTTTCGCAGCTGCCCCGCTAGAAGAAAACACGTAAAATCTGTTCAGAGCGACTCGTGTTAGCTTTGTGTCTTCGTCTAGCGATTGCAGCATATACACTCGTTTATGATACGCACTAAATGTACAATTACATCTAGCTTACCTGCAGCACGACTCAGTTCGACTTAGTCTCACTCCAATCGACGCGATTCGAGACTAGTACGCGACACAAAAAGGACATTTTCACATGAAATCTTCGTCGCTGCACTATTGCATTGGCCAGGCGGAAACCGAGCGCGTTTCGCGTGTATTTCTGGCGTAGACAAGTTTTGCTTGATGTCAACTTTTCCTGTCTATTGATGGCAGACTTGCTCTTGCGCGAACGTCCGTTTCGTCTCTTTGCGAGCACACGAGTATATGTCGTAGGAAAAAGTGAACTTCTAGCTTGCTATCATCGCATTACCTCCTGTCTAAGCTGAATTTAACTTTGTAATCTCGATCCAAATTTTAACCTTGATTACAAGCTTCTATTTGAATTCCAAGGTGGACGCGAGTCTTGGATTTGGGATAAGGGGATAATCGAACTACGATAAAATTAGCATATTTTTTAACATGGCTATTTTGTTGTGCTGAAAACTAATGATCTTGTTGGTGTCTGTGATTAGCCTCAGATAAAGTGGCAGCTTATGCTTGGGATCGATTTTTGAACCTTTCTTGATCAACAGCTAAATCGATAAATCAATACTAGGATTTCACTTTTTCCGACGACATATACAAGGCTAGTTATTCCCCTATATATATTGGTTTCAGCTTAGCAGCTTATTCAAGCAAATCGTCTATTTTGTGTACCCGATGCACCAGGAACTGAATTTGCATGCAACTGGACATTAGCTTCGCAGCGCTATATACACGCATTTTAGCGCTCTCTACGTCCCGCTCAGCTATATGATGCCACAGTAGAAACCTCCGTCGTTCAGCTGGCGCTTTGTGTTCAAAAGTACTTACTGGACACCCGTTGTTTGTTTTCTGCAAACATATCACTTTTTGTGAGAATTTTTACTATCTCCCGCTGAAGCCAGTAACTTTCCAGCTATTTCAGCTCTAGCTGTTTCGTAAATAAATATGTAAGAATTCAACACGTTCCCTTGCGTAAGTTGGGCAGTTTTTTCTATTCAACAATGTGGTTACAGCTGCTCGCAGCTGTAATAACTCAGCTGGAGAAATCCGTCGTCAAAAAGCGAGACGTTTGAGTGATTTGACGGCGAATAAAAATTACGTTCGCCTCTCATCGTACGATTCGCGTGAATTTCGGACAACCAGCGGAAGTTTTATTACGAAGTCAGGCGATTCTTTTCATCATCGAAATTGATTGAGGAAGCTTCTAAAAAGACTTGCGGTTCGTTGAGGAAAGTCCGAAACAGAAACAGAGGATACGAAAACATCTTATATTCCTTTCGTCAGTGATGGCGCTGGCAGAGATGCGTCATTCTGGTCGCTTTCTATTACTTCTCATCCTCTCGTCACTGGTAGGCAGTTCGAATCAACGAAATGGAAATCTAGAACAAGGTAATCAATCTTCTCGATTGGGATTTGGTCGCTAGTAAGAATAATCTCATCCAGCGACGGTCAAAATGGGTCGATCCGACTCTGAGTCGAGTCAAATCGAATGAACAAAGTCGTGGAAAATCAAAATCAACTGAATTTTTTTAAAGTGCGGATTGATAAAATGAATGGCGATTCGGTTCTACTCAGTTGAGTTCCTTCTGGCGCAAACCTAGGGTCAAACCGTTTTTTGCTTTACGATCACTTCTGACTCTGCTCTACGAATCCCACATTTGATTCGACACCGGAATTTTATAATCGGTTCGATTTAACGCAAATCGATTAGATTCGACTGTGAAAATTCTTCAAGCACCTCAATTTGATACTGAACATTTTTTCGTTTTGACGATCGATAGCCTATGTATGCCACTCTTGGCCTGTAGTAGAGAATCGATTTTTCCGCAATTCCGCGATGGCGGGAAAAATCGCAGAATTTGATGTTTGGGGAAAAATCGCGGAAAATCGCGGAATTTTATCAGTTTTGGCATTGCCAAGGCACTTTTTGAGACATTTTGTATCACAAAAATGACTTTGAGACAGCTCGTCGATATATAATTTTGTGTGTCTACTGCGAAGACGCAGTGAGTGTGTGAAAGCAACATTTTTGCTAGTTTATTTGCATGAAATAAGGTAAAATGCTTTGTCGCGGAAAAATCGCGGAATTTTCCCAAAAAATCGCTCAAAAATCGCTTCTCTAAAAGAAGTAAAGGAGGTTTGACATGAGATCATATGTGCAGATCGTCGACAGAAATAAATTTATATCGAATTTATAGCGCCGAAACAAACTGACCTCCGGTTGCTCGTTCTAGAGCTAAGCGCCAAAGGTGACAAGGCTCAGCAAGAATGTATGAAGAAGCCGTGTGGAACAGGAGCCACCGGCGATATGCTCAAGCCGAAATTCATCTGCGACACGTCAGCCGTTTTCCACGGACAAGCGAGGGAGCCGGGCACTTCGTGCACGTGTGCCAGCGGGCAGTCATCCCCATCGAATGCTGGATCGACACTGACGACCTTCTTTATTGTGAAGCTTATGCCCGCGAGTGTATTCTTTCTTTTACTCGCTCTAGCGCCATGAATGGCGTGCACGTATGACGTCACGTTATAAGCTGACATTAGACCAGCTAAGACCCGTTTCCCCCCATCCAGATGTGATGACGCAAACGCGGTGCCTTGTCGATTTTCTGTTCATAGTTTCGAAATAACAACAAATAGTAATTTATTCGAAGGTGTGTATAAAAACGGCGTACTTGTGTCAGATGGAAATGTGATCAACTCAGTTCACAAAGAAATCCATAATATGAAAATTGAATTTATGTGAAAATTGTAAATAGCTAAGGTTTCCAGAATACTCAGTTAAATTAATTCCAGTGTCTGCAACCGACGCTATTCTGCGCATTTCAGGTACAGCCCCTTTTAATGGTCGCCCATTTTATAAAACGATTTTTATTGACCTTGGGTGGAAAAGCGAAGGCGGACTCGCACCTTTACGTGCGTGCTCACCTGTGTTATTGCCATAAAAATAGAACATTGACAATATTTGTACAAGATTTTCGCGACAAAACATGTCTTGTAGATTTGCACAATTTACATAGCACAGGTGAAACTATTAAGATTGCGTGACGTATCCTTAAATATCGCCGTGGTCGTCGACTAGACGTGATAATTTAAGTCACCCCTCACGTAGGCAGACAAGAACACGTCACGTGACGAGACCAGCTTTCTTCAAGTTCGCAGTAATCGTGATATCGATGGTGGCGGAAAGCACAAACTTCATTTGTGTGGTGTCCGTCGCGCACGTCTGATTGACGTAGATGTCACGTGAAGTGTTCTTATTTTGTGCGGAAAACTTCGCCTTGACGAACTCGTAGGATTCGGCAAAATCCGTCGAACCTGCAATTGGATGTGATCTGGCTTCGAGTTCGAGTTAAAGAACAAGTGGACTAGCAGAGCCGAAAAGCATCAGGCTTTAAACAAAAAACGCCCCAGACATAAGTTGTGTTCTGGAACACCCTGGAACACTCTGGAACACCCTGGAACACGCGGAACATCGTGCACTATATCCACTTGACGTACACTAACTTTCGATGGGTGAGGTGGGGGGAGAAGGGGAGGGTATCCGTTTTTTTCGCTCGCAAAGCTCGCTTGTTGCCGGACGCAAAAAATACCCGCGTAGTCAGGAAAGGCAATTTTGAGTGAGACGTTCTTCTTTAACTTCTCTTTCATGAGATCGCTTTTGTTCAAGAAGAGGATCATCGCCGTCTTCGCAAACCATGGACTATTGCAGACGGAGTCGAAGAGCATGAGAGATTCGAGCATCCTATTCTAAAGATAATGGAAAAACAAAACAACAAGATCATTTGGGAACCGAAAAGTCTGCAAATCCTAAAAGTCGAATCGATTCGATTCTGATTCGAATACACAGCCAAAATATTGTATTAAAACTATAAAATTTTCGCGATATGGTGTTCATGTGTAATGGAAGTCGGTGAAATTTTAAAAATTCTAAGGCCAGAAAACAGCGATTTATCGTCGCTGGGGAAATTTTGAGTCAAAAGAGAACCGAATAATTTGAAGAATCAAATCAAAATCGAACCAATTCGACTTCATTCAACTTCTTTTGACCACCACTAGCATAGTCCCTTCACTGCCTTTCACTGCATGGGCAAACGCCGTCGAGAATATTAAAGCCCAGCTATGTAAATCTGCATATTAGACGTACCACAGAACGGTCTTCCGTGAGTTTCTGATCGTACTCACTGAGCGAGGCGACAAATATCACAGCATTCACGTCGTCAAAACAGTGGATCCATTTCTTCCGCTCGGAACGCTGACCTCCAACGTCAAAAACTCTGTAATTATCGCAAAAATTTTTTGCACCGGAAAACAATTACTTAGTCCTTCCTCAAAAATAGATCTTTTTATTGTAGCTCGAAATGTCTCAAATGCCTACCGAAACTTTCGACCCTTCAGGGTAAACACCACTTCAACAATGCCCGTTGTTCGCACATTCGCGAGTAGCATATCGTGCTCGTTCGGCTTGTAGTCCTTATCGGCAATTCGGTCCAAATTGTCCAAAAAGCTAGAAAGAAGTAAGGGGATGTACATTTATGATATCATAATGTGGGGTTTACGGCGGGGTATTTGTGTCAAATAAAAAGATAAAAAGTACGCGGAACTTTGTTTAAAAATATAAAAATATAAAATAAAATTAATACTAAAAATAATAATAAAATATAAAATAAATATAAATAAATATAAAAATAAATAAAAAACACTGAGTACGCGGAATTGTGTACTTAAAGTCAGCTAATTTCTTCTAAACTCAATCAAAAAATAAATACAATTGACTGGAATCGTTGAGATTATATTCGTCGCGTCTCTCAAAGCACTTCTGGACACCCTCGTCTTTCCACAACCGCTTGAGCGCCTGCAGCAAAGTGCCGTCGAGGCGTTCACGGTCTATTTCAAGATCCAACGATTTAATCATTTTCGCTGATTCCTGCAGATAAAAATAATGTGGCTATAATAAGCTAAAAAGGGAGGTCATATGACACACCGAATGGCGCTTATCGTGGAGGTCGATTTTCATCGCAGCCATCGCGTCGAGAATGGCAATCATCGAGTGAAGGACGGTGCTGTAGATTATTCGCTTTTGCACGACGTATTCCTCTTCTTGAAAGCCATTACAGTGGAGTATCCTGAGGGTGGGAAAATCGAGAAAGGTGTTTGCACAAAGCATGCTTAGCAACGTGATACACGCGTGATGTACCTCATTTGTTTTAGAATTGTACTCTTGCCAGATTCGCCGGCACCTGAAATTTTTGAACGATTAAGCCTTCGGGAAAGACAAAGGTGGGATGGAGGCCAAGTGTCACACAACGCTTGTGTTTGGGGACACTTTAAATTGCATTTTGCGAGTCTGTACTGAATTTTCCATATCTACGTGATAATCCCAACGTGACGTCATAGGTGTTCACTTCCAGCAGAAGATTTTTTGCTAAACAATGATAGCATCTTGAAACCCTCGATTTCTATATTATATTTTTACATTCTATTAATTAAATAAAATAAATAATAATAACATAATATAATATAATATTTAAATAAATAAAATATTATATTCGAGTTTTATATTATAGTTTTAAATTATTTATGGTATTTTATGTTATTATCACATACATTTTTAAATTGTTATTTTCGTGCTCACAGATTATTCGCGTTTTCCATGGCTGGTGAATTTAGTCATGAGCTTGATTTACATTACACCACTGATGGCCGTATGATTCGGAAGTATCTACATCATACCAAGCAGCAGCATTTTCAACGTGTCCTTCGCCTCCTGCTTCGCCGTTCTCAGATTCGCCTCGATTTCAGCGTTCATAACGCGTTGTTGAGCCGAAACGTCGTCCTTTGAGGCACCGCTGCCCATTGCTTTACGCATACAGAGAGCGAGGAGACTCTACGTGAGTATCAGACACGAAATGAAACTGAGCTCTCCTCATCTCCTGTTTTAGCCAGATTTGCGGCTGGCAAAAAAGCTTTCAATTAGCTCGACTCAGCCCATTTGTGCGCAAATGGAGTTAGCTGCCGGCCAGTTAGCTAAGGAAGGCGAAGACGGACGTCTTCTGTTTTCGTGCTGAGAAAGAACGTCGCTTTGGCGAAGCTTATATAAAGCTTTCTGCGCAACGCAGGCTTGTATTGTTACGCAATCGTAGGAGGCAGGCGCTAACGCTTGAAAGACGCAAACAAAGCCGTTCGTGCAGTTCCCATCGTGTATTCATTTTTGTTGCAGCGACAAAATATAATTACGTACGCTGACCATGCTATCGCAGAATGAAACTTGCGTCAGGGATCACAAAGAGGTGGGAACATGTTGAAGCTCATTAAAATACATTTCGTAAGACCATACGATCATAACATGCAGTGAGTTTGCCAAATTTGGACAGTTTGACGAGTAGCAAAAACAGTTGAAATAAATGCTGAAATTCCGTAAACCTAGAAGCTATTTGACAACTAGGGTTTCGAAAAATTGCAGGTCGACCAATGACTTTATTACTCTAACTGCATTTATTCAATTCATTCAAGTTGATTCGCATCAACTACGAGTCAAATCTGATCGAATGCACTTAGTTCGAGACTATTATAACTTATTTAACTGTATTAGATTTTGTTCCATTTGGTTCGCATCGATTAGAACTAGATTTTACTTTTCTCAACTTCGAATCGATTCAAATTCGAATAGATTTGATTAAAATTTAATTCGATTCAGATTTGATTTGAGTATCATTTCAATTTTTAAATTAAATTAAAATTAAACTAGAATTAAAATTCAGCTCAATTGTGTTCATTTGACTCAATTCTGTTCAGATCGTTTCAATTTGATTCTATTGCAAAATTTAGGTTTTGGCTATTGTCATTGTGAAACAAACCATTTGAATTTCAGCTAGCTATTTCCCATTTGCAATCGTGCATATATTTCCTTGTGATCATGGATTTACGTACTAGTATGCATAATTTATGGTCTAAAATTATTCGAGTAGTCGATAAGCGATTGTGCTATTAATATAAGAGATGACATCTAAGATTTCACTCCAGAACCTGACAGCAAACCATCTCTCATTAAATCTCATCCCAAACCTCTGCATCATTATTTACAGCATTATCTCAGAAGCTAAAAACGTCTACATATTGGATAAATCCGAAGCCAAACGAACCTTCGCCGCCCTTCACGGTCTTCAAGTGTCTAGCGTGATACTTCTACGGAAAATTGCATCCACTCCTCAGCTCAAATGAGGCAGCAGCGCTGAAGATTAAAACACAGCGGGATAGTTCATCGGTGCAGACTCAGCTCTACGTCTGTTCTATATGGCCTCATTAGTCCCTTCGTTCCTGGCGAGCGAGATGTCACGTAAACAGAACAATTGACACAGTATAGTTTCCTCCAGGTGCTTGAGCGTTCAGCTTCAATTAGAACTTTGTTCGATCACGTTACTGCAATGTGACGCAACGCGGACGAGAATCGAGCCAAGCGTGGGATTGACGGCGTTCAGCGTTAACTACGAAACGATAGACGGGTAAGTTGGCGAGGTCAAAATTTTGTATCTTAACAATTTGGAGGCTTAGAACGGATGGGAAACTGTTGGGATAATAATTTTCCCTGGTCCATGTGAGCTAATAGTGTAGCTGACACCGTGATCATGACCTTTCTGCATGCCGTGATTGAAATAATTTTACCCTTCTTTCTTCCCACGCTCACTGTGTAAACATCTCGGCATATCCATCCACATTTAACTAAAAACATTAAAACTCAGCAAATATTGCCGTTACGTAATATTAAAAAACGTTCAACGTTTTGATATAAATTTCCGTCTGGGACGCTGTGGTCTGAGGGGAAGGTGGGGTTTGGCCGAAAGCGACGTTACGTGTAAAGGATAGCTTATGCTTGTGTTGCAAAGAGTAACGCAGAATAGGAACGGAGTCCAAAAACGTGACGTCATATTTGCACCGCTAACCGTAAAAACAGTTCCGAACTTTCGATCACGTGATGTATAGCAAAAACTACATGATACATCTCACTGGTTCCTGGAGAACAGCAATTAATACAGCGTATCCTCCATAAATCCATCAAAATGATTAAAACTTGTGGTAATTTGGAACGACTAGCCATTTTGAAACCGTGCAGCACCACTTCGCAACCACCGATCGACACTTTGAAAAGACGGATCGCCACTTCGCGATAATCGACTGCCACTTTGAGGGCTTCGAACGCCACTTCAAAACCATGTTCTTCATGTGTATTCAACAAAATTGAGTCTCGGGCCTAAATTATGGACTATTTTAGACATGAACACCAAGTAAGAACAACACTTACTTGAATGGACGCAAGTATCCCAACGGACAAAAATGTTGCCAAGGCGATGATAGCTGGAAGGAAAAAGCTTGATCAGAAAAATTACTTCGGCTAAAGGAGTAATTGATGAATTCGCGTTCGACTAGAAAAATAATTTGCTCGCTTCGACTTTTATTTTTTGCTGGAGAACATCTTCGTAAATTTTTAATGTATACATTTTAATTTTTAATATATACAAATGGAGCCTTTTCTACAGCCTGCGTTATTTAATGTACTTTCTTCGATAGGCACGTATCTCGATTTCACGTTAAAAGCCCGGGAGAGCTTACAAGTGAAGAAGCGGCTTCGCCTAATCTTGACACTCAGTTTAAAGCCATCCAAGAAATTCTCCATTTGATAAATCTGGAACCGTCGTACAGCTGATCAAAACTGAGTTTAGATAAAGCCTGCTGTGTGCTTTCTCTATTGCACTCCCTCAGATTTATAGTGCTTTTAAACACAAGACTAAAAATTTTTAATTTTTTTATAGATACTATATTTTTTATAGATACTTAGATATTACTTTTTATAGATATTTAGACATTACTTTTTATGGATATTTTTTATAGACACAACATTTTTATAGATACTAATTTGTCGCTATTCGAAGCCGATTTTAGGCTTCCAACATCCCGTAAAGCTAAAATTGGTCTTATTTTGTTCTTCATCGTCAACGATCTTTCAGCTTCAAGATAATTCAATATCATTTTCCCCTCACACATGAGGATATTTTCCTCTGTATATTTCATGCTTAAGACGTTCATTCAGTGACCTTTTCTTCTCCCCTTGCTCGCCTTCTGATGAACGCAATTATCCTTAACGAAACTAATACCTAGCGTTCGACCCCTAGCTTGTATGGCCGCATTGACGCACTATTCCATTCGAGCAGAAGAGTCCCTTCTCTCCAGTTTTACTCTAGTCTCCCTTCATCGCAACTGACGTCAGCTTTTCGTGATAAAAATGGCGGTCCGCCCAACTTTTACAAACGCTAACGAGCAAGTGGCGTTTTCCTCTCCGCAGAATAGCTGCAAGATTTTGTTCGGAGTCGAGACAGTTACGCGTTTGCATGCAACGAAAAGTTGCGTCACTCATTTCTCATTCTGAGGGTCAAGACGGATCTGGAAAGTTGAAGGTCAGCGTGATCTGCGAGCACAGATCGGCTGTTAGCTGTCGGCAAGCTTAATTTGATAAAGCCGATAAAGCTAATCATTTGCTCTTTAATTTCTAAGTCAGCTGCGAAATATTAAGCCCTCTCTTTATACTTGCTAATTGCACATTCGCTTTTCGAAATGCGGCGAAGCAGCGGAAAACAGCTGTCTGCTAAATTCATGTCAACGCACCGCGGGCAGGCGTATATTAGCCTCGGTCACCTCTTACAGCTTCTTTGTACTACTAGTACCGCTGTCTATTCTTTATAAAACTGTTGGGAACTTTGCTCTAGTCCCGAAATTCACGAACCCTCCAACGATCACGTGACGTCAAACAACTGCTTCGCATATTTCCAACCTTTCCACTGAAAGTCATTCCTAGAGCGAAAGACAAATCGGGTAACATACGTAGGTAAAACTCCGATGCGACATCTAATGAGTTCTCCAGAGTGTGCAAACAGCCGAGTGCTTGCGAACCCGATTTCCGCTAATTTACTCCGCGCATACCCGTCGTCTTAATTAAAACCCATCTCTCTTAACATCTTTAGCATAAAGTTCAACGATGCTTCGAACACTCAGCGTTCTTCACCTCATGTTCACAGTACTTCACGCCACGAACTTCTCCGACTACATCGACGAGAACAACACGGACGAACAACAGAACAATCCATGGGAGTCCTACTGCGAGAGCACTGACTATGAAGAGTTCCGGAGCTGTCCATGGTTTGTTAACGTCTCGGCAGTGGCGCCTCGCGCACTCGCACTTCCTATCTACGGCTATATTCTACCCTTCGTCGTTGTCGCAACGGTCATCACGAACACATTTATCGTTATTATTCTTTCGAGAGATCAGCTCAAGACGCCGACGAATACGATTCTCTTGGCGATGGCTGTTAGTGAGGTGCTCACTGGTCTCTTCTCGTCGCCGTGGTTTCTATACTACTACACGTTTGGGGGATATAAGGCGGATGACGATGTGGGGCTACCACCGTTCTGGTGCAAATCGTTGTCGGTGTTCTCGGAAGTGCTGCCAACTGTTACACATGATGGTGAGTAGTGGTTCGGTTCCCAAAAACCATCGACATGAATCGAAACTGTAATTTGAATACGATCAGTGAAACTGTGAAGCTTATTCAGCCTTTCTAGTTTGTTAATTTGAGTTCGTAGTGGGTATGCTTGGGTAGCTTAGATGAAAGGCAAAATCATGAGACAAAATTGAAGGAAATCGAAGTGAAGAAATGAAGGGCAATAAATTCGACTTTCGATTCGTCATCATAATAGCGATTCGATTTAGATTTGTTCACATTCGATTTCACCGCGAAATCGAAAATCGTTTCGAAATCGAAAATCAAATCGAAAATCGTATCGAAATCGAAAATCGTTTCGAAATCAAAAATCGAATCGAAAATTGTACCGAAATCGAAAATCGTATCGAAATCGATAATTGTATCGAAATCGAAAATCGTGGCGCAATCGAAAATCGTATCGAAATCGAGAATCGAAAGTGCAACAAAATCGAAAAAATACCAAATGAAATTGATATATAATCGAGTCAAATTGAAAATCAATTTTAGACATATGTCAAATCGATTCCTTCTGACCATCGATCCGCGTTTGACCAAAGCTGATCCAGCATTCCGACTGCTTCTCCAACCATTCATGGATCTTTCTCCTCTTTCAGGCGCCATCTGGCTAACAGTCTTCCTGGCCGTCCAGCGCTACATCTACGTCTGCATTCCAACCATCGGTCGCCGCTTCTGCACAATGCGCAACACCCGCATCGTCATTATCGTCCTCTCCCTCGCCCCACTCATGTGCGAGGTTCCAAAAGCTCTCTCCACCTACCGCGAAGTGCACCTCACCGAACGAACCTTCATCAATCCCTCCACAAATCAAACAATCAAGCAACCTTACCGATTCTGCATCGTCAGCTTCCCCGAATGGGTAACAACAACCGTCGGCGCCAACAACTTCTTCACAACCTACTTCTTCTTCGTCGTCGTCAGTGTCCACGTTCTCCCCTGTCTCTGCCTCGCCCTCTTCACCGGTCTCCTCATTCGCACGATCCAGAAAGCGGACCGACGTCGCCGTGAATCCCTCGGCATCGTCCGCGAATTATCAACAGTCGAACGTCGTTCACCATACAACGGTGTCGCTATTCCTAAACTACCAAGACGTCTCTCCCTCCGACGGTGCTCCCTCGCGAACTACATCCCTGACGATGTATCAACCTCGGCGTTCGGTGGAACACCAGGTGCTCTAGATGTATCGATCATGCAGCAAGTCTGTGTCCTAGCACATCAACCCCCACCTATTCGCCCTCAAGTACTTCACAACAGTTTCCACGCGACGACAAAGATGCTCGTTACTGTAATCTCCGTTTTTCTCACAATCGAGATCCCTCTTGCGATAATCTTCTCGATGTACGTCTACGTGAACGTCGTCGGCGCTGATGACGAACCAGAGGATCGACTCGACCGACTTCGCACTGTCGATTTCATCAACAAGTGTTTGATCTTTCGCAACTTACTCATCCTCGTTTCCTACCCGTTCAACTTCGCGATCTATTGTGGGATGTCGCAACAGTTCAGAGCGACTGTTCGGCAGTTGCTCACGAAACAGACGAGTGCACTTGAGAGTGCGAGAACGTCGACTTCTAGCAGACTTGTCACTCCGAGGAATGGGAGGACGAGTCAGCTTTACTCACCTGTTGTTGCTGTCGATCGGGATAGGCTGACGACGAAGTTGGTCCCAACACAGGCGAATGATGAGGACAATAGTTCGGGACGAGATCGGGTTCTCTCGTCGTTGGGAAGAACGACCTTGCAACCGACGTTGTCGACCGCGTCGAATAGGAGCGCGGTTGCGCTTTGACTAGGTGGACATCGACTGATATTTGTTGCTGTTCTTTGTCGATCTCTCTGTATGTGCTAATTTTTGTGACTAACTTCAATTCATATTTTGCACTGCGAAAAACTAGAAAAGATCTGCAAGAATGCCGATAGATTTGGAAGAGCGATGACCAGCTTCGAACCAGAAGCTTTATAGCCTCAGCGACGGCTAAGCTGTTGCAGATGCTTTCAAAGTGGGACGAGAATGGAACATAATTTACATGCTGGCTAGTGGAGATCGGCGAGTGGCTCCACAAAAGTGACGGTGGCAGCGACGGCATGCGCGCAAAGCTCATCGATAACATTCAGACACAACTGGATTGCTTTACGCGACAAAGAGGAAGCCGAAGCGATGCGGCTGCTTCTCAACGCTGACGGCGAACGTGTGTTCAATTTTCAATCCATTGCCGATTCACGCCGGTAATACAGTTCCAGGGTGACCAGATTTCGGCAGCCGAAAAAGATTATAGTGTTAAACATAGCAACGTGTTGTGGCATAGGAAGTCAAAAACTGATCGGTTTTGATAGGACGTTTTTTCAAAGAGACAAGAAGCCGAAATGTGTCATCGTTTTTATTTAGCAACAAAACACTAACAAAATCACAATAGCAGTAGTGACCTACACATGTTCAAGCGTTGCTTACTGCCAGCAACGGTTTTTCGAACGCTAGAACTCTTGAAAATACTCGGCGAACGTGAGCGAGCCGAAGAAATTTTTGGAATTTTGATGCTGAAAAGACGAAGAAACTAAACCTCCAGACGAATAGGGAACCAATTTTTACTCGAAGCCTCAAAAGTAGTATCAAACTAAAGCGTGTTTCAAAATAAACTTTTACCGTAGTTGGAGTGGATCTCGATAGCGGTGGTGCAGTGTATAGTATTCATGAACACATGCGCATAGATGTAAGTGTCCATGACTAGACGCACAGCGACAAACTTCATATATTTTGTTTATTTTGAAACACGCTTTAGTATGGGCTGGAGAAGAGTATGGGAATGCCAAAAAAGAGTATTCTACTCGCCAAAGTAGTACATCTGGTCACCCACGACGCGCAATATATATTGCACTGACGGCAACAAACAATATTATCACCCGGCACATTGTGCAACCTTTTCAGCCAAACGCTCATGAACGTTTCGTTTATCTGCGTGTGGGCGTCGTCTGCCTTCCTAGTCCTCAACAACCGACAAACTGTACAATTTTCAAAAATGCATTAGTTCGCATTTCTCTCGTACAAAAATGGCACACTCGTCGACAGTTCGCATGGTAGAGTCGCTCAATCGAGCTTCGCATTCCGCTTCCGGCGTCGACCGATTTTCAAACATTTCCGATTTTCTCTTTTCAAAATTCGAAGAGTACAAGGAGAAAACGGCGCTGGTAAAATGCAACAAAATATCACATTTGTTTCTACGATCATTCAAGCTCTGTCTAGATCGACACGACGAACAATTCAGTGGTCACTTTTGACGGTCTACGACGCGCAAGTGAGTCATTGGCGACAATTTTCACGACTGCTTTATCCATCCAAGCTGGCGACCGTGTGGCAATCTTGAGTCTGAATAGTGCAAATTATGTCATTTGCCATCTCGCGTTATCGATCGTCAACGCGACTTCGGTCGACATGAACGTCGATTCAACAGTCGGTGAGCTTCTTGGGCTCATCCATATATGACGTCACCTAAAAATTCAAATTTTTTGACCCCTTCCGTCACCTCGTCTAACACATAAACATAGGCTATCTTTTACACATAGTGTCACCTTCCAAGTAAAATTTTCTGATTCCCCTCCCCCCTCGGCAGGTGACGTCATATACAAATGAGCCCCTAGACAAAAACGATGATAAAGAGCCAAAAATTCTTTTGATATTTCAGCTGATTTAGCAGAAATGTTTGTTAACTCGGAAGTCAAATTCGTTCTGGCTCAGCGCTTTCTGCTCGACAAAGTTGACGAAGCACTGAATTTGATTAGAACACAAATCAAATACTTTGATATCGACGAAATTGTGAAATCCTCGAATTCTGCCCCGAGACAGAAATCCAAGCCGGAGACGATATATCCTTATCTCTTCCTCTTCTCGAGTGGCACAACTGGTGTTCCGAAAATGGCCGTTATTGAGCACAGAAATCGAATCGGTGGTATTTTCTCTCTAAGGTGGTATAGCCAGAAAAATCAAATGTAGTGTCATTTAATTTATTTTATTTAATTAACAAATTTAAAAAATTACATTTAATTAACTAATTTAATCAAAATTTGGGTGTTCAGCTCAGATAAACGATTTGGACCTCCAATGATCGATGATCTCTTCCTCGCAGCAATACCGTATTATCACGCCTACGGGAGTCTCGTAATCGAGCACTCACTCTACTGTGGATGTACAGTCGTAATCCAACCGAAGTACGAACGCGATGCTTTTCTGAGGAACATCGAAAAGTACCGGGTAAACTCAACTTTTCCTTCTCCCCGCCCCCGTTGTGATATTTTAATGGAATATGACCCTTTTGTAGATTACCCGCCTTCACATTGTGCCGGCAGCCGCCGCGTTTCTCGCCTATGATCCTGAGGTGTCCAAATTCGACCTTACATCCCTGAAGTCAGTCACGACCTCGGCGGTTCCGCTTAGCCTTGAGCTTGCCGAGTCGCTACGAAAACGACTGCGACTTGAAGATGTCCGACAATGTATTTGTTCATTTTCTTTAATTAGCAGCT
>JAQGBB010000413.1:0-19924 GCA_034691745.1 Prismatolaimus dolichurus
GTTTTGAAAGCGATGAATGCTGATCTCAACGAAAGTTTTTTATTTTTTGAGGCAGTGCGGTGTGCGGTTCCTTTGTCTTGGTAAGTGTCGACTTGGGCCATCTACAGGGTGTCTACACATAGGGTTTTTTTTGGGTGAGTGGGGTTTTTCATAGGGTTTTTGGATTGGTGATGGGGTTTTATTAGGTTTTTGGGTTTTGGAAAACGTGTAGACACCCTGCATCTAAAAGCATGCTATCGAGTTTTGGACAAATAAACTGAAATTTTGGAAAAAAATACGCATCAAAAGTTTTTTGCAAGCGAGCAGTTCCGCAAGACCTCAACGAACTGAGCATGAATCTGGCCTTCTTTTTGCGCTCCTATGTTTCTACGTTGAGATATGGGGCTGTGAAATTTAACATTGGCTTACTTTTGACCGGCCGGAGATGGTCACGCTGATTGTTGACACAGCTCCAAAAACCAACTTGACTTTTCTTCTGGTTGTCGGTTTTATCCGGTCTTTCGAGTTTTGACCCTTTTAAAAAAGCTTTAAGCACGAATTTTAGTCCCTTTTAGGCAGTTTTGAAAAAAAACCGAAAAAAGCAAATAAAAACCGAAAAAACCGAGCTCGGATTTTTTGTAAAACCGAACCGAAATTTTTCGGTTATTTTTTCAAAACCGGCCGTTAGTTGTACCATATGCTGTCCGCACGGCGGAATTGTGGTGTTTCCTTTTTATAAAGGTTTTCCTGCAGTTTCAATGTGCAATTCTAAAATTTTGAGAGAAACATTCTGTTCACGAACGTACCAATGAGTTTTTCAAAGTGCTCCTTTGGTCCGCCGGTGAAAAAAATTGAAATGGAATTCTAAAAATGGAATTCGAACTTTTGCAATATTGTAAAATACAAGCTGACTTGAAAGTAAGTAATAAGCTTGCTTGCCAGTAAGGTAGCGGTTTCTATTTGCAGAATGCTTTCAATTAAAATAGTTTTCGGTTCCTAATTTTCTTCGGCTTTAAAATTTGCATCCTTCAGGCTTTTAAACTTCACATCTTTTGCATTTCAGAAACTTATCAGTTGTCGAAAGGTTGCGTAATAAAATTGAAGAAAATAATAAATAAAGCGAAGCAGACGGTGAACAGAGCATGTTTTTGCTAAGTAAAAAATCGCTGCTTTTGTCCAGCTCAAAACTGGCAGCACTGCACGAGCGCGAACGCTGTTTTCGCTAAACACCGTTGGCAAGTTTGCAAACCCCACAAACGTGCTTCTCGTTTACGAGGGTAGCGTATCTTTCGCCCACACGAAATGTATAAATCTATACACGAGAAGTGCGCGGAAATGTCGATGGCGACGCGCTGCAGCTCGAACGGCGTTTACAACGCGACGACGGCCACGTGCTTCTGCTTCTTTCCCTACGACGGACGCGAGTGCGCTCATCGGCGCCGCTGGGATGAAGCGTCGACGTCGAGATTGCCATACCGTACGGCATATTGCATTAAATGTTTTTTAGTTGAGATCGTTGTCGTGGTGATTTTAGCGATCACGACGATTTCGGTCGGGCCAACAGTCCACTTCGTGTTCGCGAAAAATCTTTGCAGTAGTCCTTCGTCGCCAAGTCGTCAGCAATTAGTTGAGGAGCTCTCACCAATGCTAGCGCCGGCTGGGGGTTCGTTAGCGGGGACGTCGACGGATCGATTTCGTTGAGTCTCCGCCGGCGTGCTCGACGTTGGATTTTGATTACGACCAGCAAGTGCTAAAAACAGCACGAATCTCGTCGGCGCCGCCTGAGTCTTTCAATGACGAGAAGGTCGTCTTTCTACCATCAAAGTAGTAATCACTACATGCAGACGAAATTAAAGTTAACAAGTCAGATGTACGGATCCTCGAAGGCCACTATCGCAAAATGTGTCAGTGGGCCTAAAACTATTTGAGACAAAGCCATCGGTGACAATGAATTTTAAAACACTTTCTATGGAAATCACGCTCGAAAATTTTAGCAAAAACGATCCGAACAATCTCGAGCTATTCTCAAAAGAGTGACATTTTGCATAGCAGTGTACCTACTGAATGGGCGTGCTAGGGCTGTATTAGGCACCCGTGCCCAGTTTCGAAATCGTTCGTACTTTTGACCTGAGGCATTTACTTTCGAAAAATTAAGCCGCATGCCTGCTTATTACTAAAGTTATGCCGCAGAATGACACACAGACAGACAAAAACACACACATGCATGGTCATTAAGGCGCAGCAATTTCTTTTATTGGTTTTTTCAGTTTGTCAAGTTATTGTTGTGTTAACTATGGCATCGCAACCGTTTGCTGCGTTAATGTTTTTTATTCATTAGATAACAATAACTTTGTTAAATTTTTATTATTGTTAAATTTTTATTATTATTAACAAAAAATTATTCGGTTTTATGCGCTTCATTTCGTACAAAGCAGTCATCGGTTTTACTTATTTTTAATTTCAAAAATAAATATTAATTCAAGCGTTTTTTCTACGTTTTATTTAAAACCCGACGGCAGAGTTTTCAAAAGCAAAATATTGAGTTTTTGCAAAAACAAAATGACCTTATCTTTGTTGATGAATTAACAAAAAATTATCAACAAAATTTGTGAAAATGTGTTAAGTTATTTGAGCCAGAAAAAACTTTGTTATTGTTAACAATTGTTAATGGACCAATAACTTGGTTCTTTGTTAGTTATTATTTTTGCTAACAAAAATCGCTGCTGACGCGCAGCGTCAATGAATCTGAAAATGAAAACGCTTTTATTACATAGGCATACAAGACCTCATTCCCTTTTCAGGTGTACATACTGTCGTTTTTCTTCCGATGTTCGTCGCCAACATTGGCCACTTTCGACAAACTCAGCTGGTAAGAAATAAAGCAACAACATTAAAAATTCTTTAGTTTAATCTTGCTGCTTTAAGACTTAGAGTTCGATCTCAGTTTGGTGATCCGCTGGAATGACACACGCCTGGTTCGCTACGAGTACATGTTGCTCAGTGTGTCGGTCCTCAACGACGTCAACTTCGCGGCGTATGTTTAGAGACCGGATATATTTTTTGCCAACGCCAAGAACGCAAAGACAAACATAGTGACAACAGCAGAAGCTTTTTTGAACATCACCGAAGATGGCTATGTCTCTTGTGCTGTCAGGTATTTTGAACTTGTAAGAACTTGGATGCGGAGCTTTGTCTTTTTTATTATTATTATTTCAGAGTTTAAGCTACACTCATTTGCAGCATGATCTTTAAAGCGTACCCGCTCAACACTCGTTGTGCCATTACGATCATTTTGCGTGTGTGAAATGAGACGCTTAGCACTTATCAAGAATGTTCTAATAAGACGAGAAAATTCTTTATCTTAAGCTCTCGAGCCATTTAAAAGTAATAGCTATGTACCAGAAATTTACACTTTTAATTAATGAATCAAGATAAGAAAAACATCCGTGTTTGTTTGGATTATGAGAGTTTGATGAGGTTTTGAAAAAATAGCTAACAAAGTTGAAGAAAAAAAGATAAATTAAAATTAAAATGGTATCAAATTCAAGTTACACAACAATAAGGTGAATTGTAAGGCCGGCTGGTTCAGTCGCACAAAACATCAGCACAAGCTTTCTCGTCGAAGCGTCATGTTTGTTGCAAGCATGAATGTACTTATGATCATCTAAAATAAGCCCGAAGCCATTCATGACCCTCAAATCTGAAAACTTAGATAAACCAGTAAAACAGAACAATAGTTTTGCGCAAAAACGACGCTCGTCTAATTTAGAAAATTTTATTTTTAGTCCCTTATTTTGAATCCCTTCAATTTTTTAGTCCTTTATTTTAAAATTCTTTATTTTTTATTTCTATATTTTTAGGTCTAAGCTAAGGTTACGGTTAAGCCTAAGCCTTAGACAAAGCCCAAGTCTAGATCTAAGACCAAGTCCAAGCCCAGATTTAAATATAAACCTAACCTAAGTTTAAAACCTAAGCGTAACCTTAACCTAAGCCTACGCTTACAAATAAAAAACTCAAAAATAAAAGTCCTAAAATAAAAAATCTTACAAAAAATAGAGAATAAATTATTTTAAAATAAAGGACTTAAAGTTAAAGGATTTTATATTAAAAAAGTAAAAAACAAAGAACTAAAAATAAAGGACCAAAAAATAAAGAATTAAAAAATAACAAACTAAAAATAAATCTTCTAAACTAGAAGAGCGCTTAAAAACTACATTTTATCAAATAAATGTTAACCATACTGCCGATCTCGAAGTCTGTTGTCGTGTTCGCAGCACAGACGCACAAACAACAACATCGGCTGCACCGGCACACTGACCATGCGTGAGTTAGTTTTGAAACTTGTTACCTTTTTAGAATTTTCTGACGGCGTTCTTTCATGATCACGCGCTGCCGCTTCGCCCATGAGTTCAGCTTGGTTAACAGTAGAAAAAAAATGTCACGCGCCTCGTTCAAATCAGACGCAGTCATCATTGAAATAGAAGTAACTGCTTCTGTTGACGGTAAAGTAGAGGCGATGCTGTTTGAGTCGTCGTGAACGTCAACAGATTGAGGCGCGACTCTGGCTGACGAAGCGCTAATACTGTCTTTATCTATTTCACGAAGTGACGTCATAATTGGGACGACAACAGCGTCTCTGAAGTGAAAACAAATGAAGTGCCAAGTTTTATCAATTGCGGCAAACAGCCAGCTGTCCTAGCAAGCAAGGATGTTAAGAAGAGTCTGCAATCCATCGACAAAGTCAAAGAACGTGCCTCCAAAAACAGCTTCCACATACTCTAAATTTTCTAATTATCCCCTAGTTTCTAATAATTCCCCAGTTTTTAATAATCCCCCAGCTTTGGAAACTGGCGATTCGCAATTCCCCACTTCTAATAATCCCCCACTCCAATGGCGCCTTCGATTGGTGTTTGCTGCTAATCAAATTTGGCTCTTTATAGCAAACCCCCACTTCTAGTAATCGCCCACCCTCGCGGCTCGCTGAAAGAATAATCCCCCAGGGGAATAATTAGGAAATTTAAAGTAATTTTACGAAATATACTTCAACATTGATAACATTGTAACAACTCTTTGGAACACTCCGAACAGGAAAGCTTTAATACTGCCTGTTATACTCATTTGAACACTCGGGAATAGCACGCAAAAAAAAATCAAAATTGCACTGGCTTTGCAGCATGCAACAACAACGTCACCTTAGTTCGGGATTCCCTTTCGTGGTAATCCACATGTTACGTAATCAGCTAGGAAAAAAAGACGGGTTTGGCCAATGTTTATCTCACGCGCAAAAAACCTATACCCAAGTGCTACAACTGATTACCAAGGGAAAGAAGCGGGGAGAGCGGAAAGTTCAAGTTTTTTATTGCGCAATATGCAGATGACCCCGAAGCAAAAAAGCGCAGGCGTACGCCTTTCACGCGAAAGCTGACAATGTCGGTTTACGTGGCGCTTTACATGTGACAGGTTTATGTGGTAAGAAACAGTTTTCGCGCAAAATAAACAAGTCGGACGTGCCGAACCGTGGTCCACTTACGAATATAAAACCTTATGACTCACAAAATATTTATAAAAATTTTTAATAAAACAAATCCTTGCATATATTTGCAGCAAACTTCTATTTTATAGTGCTAAAAAAGAATTTAAAAGCTAGCATGAACCGAGCGGTACTCCACACATTTATTTTTCACACCAATTCAGGCTGAAACACTAACGCGACGGGGTTTCGCGGCCGCTGGCAGCTTGCGTGTATACAACAATAAGCACGCGCGTAATGAATCTGCGTTTGCTGGAGCCGAGCTCTGTATAGCAAAGCAGCTTGAAACCGGTTTTCAATCCACAATATTGAACCTCAGGTGCCCGCCTCCGGGCTCACGAGAGCGGTAAACGTGGGGTATCTAAGCAAAAACCGCGTTTCAATTAGTTTCCTCCAGCTCGAGATCGACGCTTGAAAATGATGCAAAAATAACTTTTTCAAAAAAATGATGTTTTGGACCTCTACCCCTTGTGTTTTTTACATGTAAGAGATAGGCTATGTTTAACACATAACGTGCTCTATTGGATCAGCCTCACCCCCTCCCCGAAAACGTAATTTTTGCATTATCTCTTGGGAGTAAATTTAACTTTTGAATTTACATAGGAAAGCAAATTTGAGATGGTCCCCACCCTCAATACTAAACCCCCAGAAACACAATTGCAAACTCATGAATGCTCGAGCTGAAGGCTATCCAATGCAAAAACCCATCTCGATCGGTTGCTTCAAGCGCAAAATCGGCGTGGGACTCATACATACAGACAAAAGCAATCTAAATAGGCTCCACTTGCATGTGTAAAAAAGGCCTAAAAAGTCAGGAAATATTGTAAAAACACAGCACAGTATATTTACATGCACAACACGACGCAGGGCACACACCGTTCGAGTTCTTGAGGTAAGGCAGGGTGCACATTGCTCTGGGTGATAACATAAAGCTTCACAGTATTTTCGGACGCGCCGCAGGCGCGTTCACTGTTGCTAGGCCGCCACGCTATCTCTTTACATGCAAAAAGCTATATTTTATGCGCTTTTTTCTGTGATCGTCAGAAGAAGTTGGCCGTCACGACCATTCTGTGCTGAATAACAGTAAGCTTGAAATGCAATCGGTCCTTCTTCATGATTTCCATTGCACTGTTCATTGGTTTAGATCCAGTATAAGTTTTAACGTTAACAAGTCGGACGTGCCGAACCGTAGTTTTACTTATACGTTTGCAAACAGCATTTTCTCAAATAAAAAATTATCTTCAAAATTTTTTAAAATAAAAAATCAACTGTGCTGCAAGCACATTTTTCAGAAATCTCAATTGACTTTTTGCAGCTTTTTAGATTGTTTATTTTTTGGTTTTTCTTAATTTGTCCGATTTTTCAGAATTTTTTATTTTGTAACGAGAGGATGTTTTTTAAACACTTTGTATACCGGCGGAATGCCTTGTTGCAATTTTTCGAATTTTTAAATTTTCCGATTTTTTTGAAGTTGTCTGATTTTTTAGAATTTTCATGTTTTTATACCGGAAGGATGCGTTTTATAACATGTCGTAACGGCGATATGCGTCTTCATTTTTTTTTAATTTTTACATTTTTTCCGATTTTTTTGAATTTTTTTTAAACCGCAGAATGTTTTTTGTTACATGTTTAGAAAAGTTTTTGGAACATGTTCTGGAACACTCGCGAACATCTTGAGGCACTCGATATTCTACCAGCATGTCATATATTTGTTGTCACGTAACGACGCCCGAGGGGGACAGTTTTGTACTAACTATATATGAGTGCTTTTGTCGGTCACCTTTCTGGTTTATTAAAGCCGTTTTGTGCATCGGAGCATTTTGCCCAACCGTAGCGTGAAACACCGACATCTGGGGTTATGAAGTTGTACCTGCCGCAGACTCTCAGGGCGCATCCATATATTGACGTCATCTAACAATTCATAATTTTTTACCCTCTTGTCAGTCGCTTTGCCATATAAGCACACGCTATCTCATACGCGTAGCGTCACCTTAGTGACGTCATTCATGGATGAGCCATTGTTGCACACGCACCATGCAGCGGAGAATTATTACAACGATGAAACGTTCTTTGCATAAATGTTTACGTGAGAAACGTGGGAATATGAAAACAATAAGTAGAGATTTACTAAATAATGCACAATTTCGAGTCAATTCGGCCATTGCGAAATTGAAAGCTTAAACTGTATGAAGTGTCATCATCGAAATTGCACAAAGCTCATTTCAATGCAGTACATTGCCAGTAAATTGCCCAAATGAATGAGAGATGGATGAATCTGTCGATTCGTCATGGACGGTAATTCTCATTAACTTCGTCGACGAGGCAATGCATCTTGTATTGCTCGTATCTCTAAAAGATATTGGAAATCAGCTCCTGCGGAGTGTAGATGTAGTAGCTAACTCAGTGATCTTGCCCAGTCACTGACTGGGCTTGCTCATCAGGTGATCACGTACCGGGCATGTTCATTGCGTGATTATACACGGGGAAGGTTCGATCGGGGTCCCGCTATGTAATCAGACAAGTAAATTGGCAAAGCCGAAAAGACATCCTGCTATGACGCAAAAAAACGCACAACACGTGATACCGTGTACTAACGCCTTCTCCACGTTCACCAAAAAAATACACATTGACAACTTTTTGATATGTTTTGGACTAGCCTGGAACAGCCTGGAACACTATGCTGTTCCACCAAACCGTCTAGAACATAGTGCACGATCATCCTCTGGACGTCTACTAACTTTCGATTTTTCGAGGGGGAGGGGAGGGAAAAGAGGAGAGATTTTTGTCCTAACAGCTAGCTATCATTTTGCTTACGCTCTTTGGGCTCCAGGCAGAATGAAAAAAAAACATGAGCACACAAGGCACTAACTTTTGCCCGCGGGAAATAATGGAGATAATCTCTGTTTGACCGTATAGCTATCCTTTTGCGTACGCCCTTCGGGCTCCAGGCAAAGTGCAAAAATGAACAGCCAAACGTGTGATCGCTTGAAATTAGACCGAAAACGCGCGAAAGAACATCGCCTGCGAACAAAGAAAGGGTTTCAAGCCACAAATTTCATACCCCGAATTTTGCTTTAGTAGTTTTGCCAACCCATACCAGTACGCTTATTATTTAGTCTATCCAATAATCATGAAATGTTTATGAGTAACGTTTGATAGAATTCCAGAAATTTTAGAGTACCGCAAACGGCTGCATCTTTTCCTCGCCATTGCCGCATACTCTGCACTATAAACTTCCTGGGAAAAAAAGAGCTGTATTCTATTATAAAACATTACGCATGTGCGTTTTGCGATTATTTGATCGGCGGAATAATAGACTTATTGGTAATAGTAGTCCAAACCACCAGAGCGAAATTCGGAGCATGAGATTTGTAACTTGAAACCCTTCCTTTTCTCGCAGGCGATGTTTTTTCGCGCGTTTTCAGTCTGCTTTCAAGCGATCACACGCTGGGCTGCCCATTCTGTGATCACACATCGGGATCCGGACGTGCCCGGTGTGTGGTCACCTGCTGGGCAGGCCCAGTCACTGACTGGCTGGGATCACTCAGTAAGCCACGTCGTGTATATCTCTCGTCGAATGTGCTTACAAGAATGGCAGTTCTCAGCTCATCTTTCAGGTCGCCTTCACTTTGAGCGCAGAGAGGAACGTCAACCAGTACAAACGTGGCGTGCTCCACAGGAACGCGTTTCATCAGCGAACGCTTTCCTGGTCGAAAGTCACCACGCGAGACGGCAATGTTAGCGTTCACCACAAAGGCAATTACAATGCTAAGGAACGAAACAAGCATTAGCTTGCGCATTCTAAACGGCTTACGTCGCTCAGACACAAACACTAATATGCAGCAGAGAAGCTGAGTTTATCTACAATATGTGAGTGCAGACGTGAGAGTTGATTGCTTCGTTCCCGAGGGCGTTACGGCGTGGGCGAATACAAAGGTCAATATTGCACGCGCCGGTGCGTGAAAATTCGCTTTCAGTATTACTAATCTAGTAGTGTGTTATGCAAAGACATACCGTATTTTTTCACTTATAGTCCCCGTAGACTAAACTTGATTTTGGCCATTTTAGGCAAAAAATTTTTTTCAAAACTTAGCCCCCCCCATGCCACTTATAGCTTCTTTATAGCCTCCACCAAAGGTCAGTGAGACGGAATTTCGAAAAACGGACAGCACCAGCGTGTTTGCCGTACCCGATTTGACTATTCTGAGTGGGCGCAGCTCGGTCTGACAACGCTGCGCTGAGAAATCCTGCCCCAAGCTAGGTGGCCCATGTTGTAGCCGCTTTCAAAAATCCGAGGGTTCAAATCGGCCGACGAAGAGTCGACGGCCTGTCAGAACGCGTGCGCTGATTGGGACACGTGATAGCTCATTTTGTTCCCACGATAATTCTCTGCATTCTACGTGTAGACATCGCGGCCCGATCTCTACTTGTGTCCGCGTTATCCACATTCCCACGTTAGGTGGCCCATGTTGTAGCGTTTCCCATATTTCGAAAGGGCCTAAAAGTGGAAAAGTACGGTACGTACATTTGTCAAATTACGTATGCTCTTTCGAGCCAACCGGTTAAATGCGGTAAACATGAAAAACCTCATGTTAAAAAAAAATGAAAAGATACCTCATTTAGCTGCTAGGACGCTAGGGACCACAAGTTCATCAAGCTACAACACGATATTTTGTCTGAATGGAGAGTATCATAATCTCCTAAAACGGTACCTTGCTATCGATAATATGCGTTTTGTAAATCAGAGGACCCGCACTTTTCATGTTGTTTTTTTTTCAATCCTGCAAATTTCAAAGTGCATTTCTATCATTTTTCTGCCATTTTTCTGTCGCCAATATTCAGCGTTTTTGAGAACCATCGACATCAAATTACATTTAAAATGACGATTTTGAAAATGTGATACTCTCAATTACTGCGTGAAACAGTGAAGGATGGCAATCCATGACAAAAGTTGAGTCAGACGATGGAAAAATGCACGGAAATCGGAAAAAGAACTTTAGAAAATTAGTAGGGTGGGGTGGTACAAAGAGTGACACTTTGTTTTCACGTGTGGCGTGTGTGCGTTAGAGAGCATCGACCCCCAAGCATGAAACCCAACAATTTCAGGCCACAGTAAGAACTCGCGATCGGTGCCTTTTTCCCGATATTCGCACACGTTACGGAGTACGAGCGCGATGAGTGTCGCGAACCTCAATTTTAGAAAAATGACGTTTCTGAAGTAAGAGTTTTCTCTACACAAGTTAAAAAATTTTTCTACTCAAGTTTGAGGCGGGCAAGGCCAACTAAAAAAAATCGCTTGAGATCTCGATCGTTTGCGTCTATAAAAAGTTAGGAAGGGGGTCCCAAAAGTACAAATACTGACACTTTTCAGTTTAACCTTTTGCGAGCTGCAGACGGATTAGGGGTCTGAAACGCGGTAACCTTATGCTCTCGAGGTCGCTGAAAACGTCTGCGACGTTGGTTTTTGGATAAGTGTCAGAAATTTTGACGCAACCGGCATGCGAAGATATTCTCTGTTTTAGCTTATTTCACATGTAAATACGTGTTATACGGCGTGTAGCATCGCTCAACGTAAGTAAAATAATGCAGTCTGGTGTTTTCCGCGATGCTCTTTCCGAATCTGATGTCGGCTTGCAAGAATAACCCAGGTAGCATTGTTTTTCAACGCTGAGTGACTCTGGATGCCGCGATACACGTAAATTGCACGTGAAATGGACTGAGAAGTATGGTACACGCGCATGGCTGGCGCATCGCAATTTCGACTTCTCATTTCAAATCCGACACGACCATCGTCTTCAGCGATGCTGAGAGCCCCAGCTCATCGATTTTCAGCCCGCTAGCTCGTCTGCAGCGCGCAGGACGGCGACCAAAAAGTGTCACTTTTTGTACCTCACGATTTCTGGGAAGCTGCCAACTTTGAGGCCGTAGCGTGCGAGATATACGCAACGCACGGACCTCTATGTTGGCTTATTTTGTCGAGCTCGACTCCAGATTTCTTTGATATGCAGACAACGAAATCAACCGTCCGTGACTCGAAACGAATCAAATGATTCGACAAGGCGAACCGAAATAGCGCAGATCGAATGGATGCCTGATATCGATTCCTAGTGGCAGTCGCTAGTTTGGGATCAAACCGCCATGGAAGCATGACCCGACTGCAATTAGAGCAGACAATTACGCTCTTTTTATATATGTTCTTTGTTAAAGCAGCAGATAGATAGCATGAGGCAAGACTCAAATAATCAATGCAAATGCCACTTTATTGATACAAAAGCAAGAGGCAATGGCTCCATCAGTCACAATTCAAGCCTCCATTTAGCGCAGGTACCCTCTGCTCTTTCGGTCATTCACTGGCTCGCTCATCAACGTCGAAGATCGTTGTGCAACGTTGCTCATAGCGGGCGTACGTCTGAAAATCCCGTAAAACATAGAATCAGGTTTTAAGAATCGTGAGTGCCTAACCTCGATTGCAGACACCAATTTGGTCCTGATGCCCATTGCATTCTCTTCTGAACAAGTGGCTGGAACGCTTCCGGCGTCGTTCCTTCCCACTACGAGGTCGAACAGATTCTCCACCGCCGAGCGCTTTCCAGGCCGAAATCCGTCGCGCGCAACTGCAATGTTTGCCTCAACGATACCCGCGATTGCGCACGCAATCAGCGAGACGAGAAGAGCGTTTGACATCTTCGTCGACCTACGAATTGCCAAGAAACATTTGCTGAAAACATCGCCGAGGAGAACGAATAAGCGAAGGTTCAAATAGGACCCTAATGAGCGTGGGCATCGTTGAGTAATTTTGTTTGGCATTTCGAACGAGTACTAATTTGATTAATTTATGTGCTGCGGTGACGAGCGGGAAAGCACTTAGCTAGGAGATGTTAGCTCGTCAACAAACAAGTGAGTTGGAAAACAACGAATACGCAATAAGCCCAGTATTCAGATGATTAGACATTGCCACTATTTAAATGCCAACGAATTGCATCTGCGCCAACGTATCGAAAAATTTCTGTTACGCAATTTGCGTGGGCTAAGCTGGAGGTTAGCTAAAAATGACGTCATCGCGCGGAAGACGAAAGAGAAATGGTTTTTGTAATTTTAAGAGACTGAAGATTTGCAGAATAGTTTTAAGAAAGAATGCTAAGAGCGTTTAAAATATAAGCTTCGAAAAAAGCTATGCCGCCGTTTATGAAAATGTTCTTTGCAACTGCAAGACGATGCGGCAGGTGAAAACCTTTGTTTGCGCTTTTCTCTTGTTCAAGCTAATTGTCTAGTTGTCCCACTCGCTAAAATGCATAAGCATTGCTATCACATGGGCTCGAGAAAAGAAGACAAATGAGAAACAACGCCTATATGAAAACAACCACGCTCTTTACTACAAGTAAGTCGGCGAAGCCGAAAAATGCAACTTCTGGAGCTGCAAAAGTTAGCCAAATTGGCTTTTACTAAAACTCGCTAGGCAGAGCGATGGTATTTTTAGTTTTCCAATTTTTATTCAATTGTTGCATGTGTTACACATATAGGCACGCAATCGCTCATCGCACGCACGAACGGAACATTTTTCCAAAATTTTTATCAACATACGCAAGATCTTCACTACAAGCGTTAATCATGAAAGGTTAGGCTCACAGTGGTGTTTTCGCGTGCAAAATTCGAAGTCCGAACGGCCACTTCCCTATGCACAGACCGTTAGGAGCATCGGAAAATCTGCAGATCACGTAGATAAGTTTTAGTTTTTAAATTTTTAAAATCCGTTGAGAAAAACTAAAGGTTATCGCCTGAACTGACAGACTCACAGACTCACAAGCGACCAGCTAGCTACCTTTGATTACGTGCTTCGCGCTCCAGAAGTTGCAAAAAGAAACCATTTACTCCACGAATAAACAATTTTTGCCATCACCCGGCTCTTTTCTGCTCCGTAGAATAAGCTGAGTAGACGTGCACAGCTAATAGCAAACATAGAAGCTATCATCACTTTCTAGAAATGGCTAGTTGACTTTGTCCAGTCAGCGCGGTTCGTTCTCTCTCCAGAATTCACCACCGCATTGTTTTTGATATGTAACGTACTCCTAAAATTAAGAACAAAGAGTCTTGAGTTTTATTAGCATTATCGATTTTTTGCCGACAAATTGCTCACGGCAACAGCGGAGTCGAGTTCTTTCTCCATAGCGATGTCCATTTCTTCTGAACAGTCCGGAAAATTTTGCAACTGACCGCGTAGAATCCTTTCGGCCAGGAAGAAGCTCTTCGGGTCCGAACGCTTTCCAGGCCGATAGAACCCAGTTCGGGTGATCGCCAGGTTAGCGACCGCGAGCTCGATAGCAGTGATCGCAATGATGGCAAAGGCCAACGTCGTCTTCATATTGTTCAGGTTCTGTGTGTTCCGATTCACCTTGAAATCACGCTTTTGAAATGGAATAGAATGCGTTTTCAGGATGAAATTATACTCGAATTTCGTAAGTAAATTCGATGTCACGTTTTCCACAGAGGAGTAAATTTGAGAATAAAGCCCACTTTTTGTGTTCTCAAAATTGTTATGCGCAGCAACTCGTTCAATGCAGAGTTGAAAAAAGGTCGGCGTGTCCAATTCAATTATGTTTGCAATCTAGCTATCGTTCGACGTTCGTGGTGAAAAAAGCCTAATTGATCCGCGGCAGGCGATGTGTCGCATAAAAAAGCCATAAACTCACACATCGCGCTTTCACCTCAGCAACGTGGTCGGATGCCAGTACATTAAAGCAAAAAATCCCACGCTCACATCAGTGTTTTTTCGGAAAAAAAAAAACAAAAAGGAAATTTTCCGTTTTCCAGATTTTTGGCCGGAAAACGAAAATAAAAAAATATTTTTTTCAACCCAGCCGAAAACAAAGAAAAAACGAAAAAACATTTTTTTCGCCTCAAAATTTAAAAAAGTTTTTGAATTTTAAGCGCAGAAATTGCGGTTTTGCAAACATAAGTTTTTAAAATTGCCTTACGTTGTGTGAGTTGCTTCGAGCTTGCTGTTTTTGCCTTCGCAGTAGTGCTAAAACAATGTAAACTTCAAAAATTCTTGAGAATAGCATCATTTTCGAGCTAAGCAAAAACGGAAAAATTTCCTTTCCGATCCGCCCTGGAAAGAAAAATTTCCTTTCCGACCAGTCCCGGAAAAGGAAAAAATTGGAAAAGAAATTTCTCTGACCTGTCCAGAAGCGGAAGAAAACGGAAAAGGCTTAAAATCGCCCCGAAAAAATCACTTTAGTTCACACGACAAAAATTTAAAGAAGTTTCATTTTCGAAAATTCATTTTATGCCATTGGAAAATATCGGCATGCAAAGCAAGTTACAAGCAGACCGGCGGATCGCCGAAGTGCATCCTGCATACTAGCAAAAAGCACATGCGAGAACGACCGATGGCATCTACTTATTCAGACACGCTGAAACGCTAAACTTCGGGTTTTAGTTTTAACGCTGAAACGTGCTCTTTTGCTCGGTGCATTTTGCTGAAAAAGACAATTCGGTAAAAACGCGTCAATTGTTTATAACAAATGGTAGAATGCCTTTCTAGAACATGTTCTGGAACACGCTGGAACACCTCGTTTTGCTTGTTTTGGTCTCTCGACTCAACACCCCAAAAATCTCTTATTTTCTTTACGCTGGAAGAATATGGAACAGCTTCGGACACAGTCCACTAGGTTACTCTGGACGTCCACTAACTTTCGATTTTTGTGAGTGGGAGAAGAGGAGGGAGATCTTTGTTTAACCATATAGCTACCCTTTTGCTTACGCGCTGCGCGTTCCAGGCAGAATGCAAAAATAGTGAGTTTTTCAGCGATTTTTGCAGAGTTTAGACCAATACGGCGCTGCTGCTGCTGATTATAAGCTAGAGTGTATGATGAAGTTGTACACTTCTTGTCACGTCATGAAAGTTCACCGTGTAAGCGCACCACCGGCAGGAAGTCTGCAGCTGGAATAGTGATTCTAAATTTCGTGTGTTGCTCACATTGCGATACGGACAGTCAGTCACATTTCACTTCACAATGTCTCAACGAGACTAATTTTCTTTCGGCAGTTGGAGAAATTTTGTAAATTTATTTTTGTACAAATAAAGACAGACCAGATCTAGCGATTTACCCGACTGCGAATCTTTCATGAGCGCAAAGCTTGCGAGAACAGAAAATTCACAGGAACCTGCATGTGCACAGGGGAGCTAGCTAGCTGTCAGTTATAGTAGCTACAGCCATGCGCTTCGGCAACTTTCTTATTTCCTACGTCGTGGGTTCGCATTGCATTGAGTCTGATAGTGCTCGAATCTCTAAAGAGCGAAGTGCGAAATGTCCTCATATAGCCTATACAGCAAGTTACTAGTTAACAAATTTGAGTCAAAAATTTGTTAGCTAATAAACACTGTTGGTCTCCTTCGCTACTGCATTTTTGACGTCGACTTTTGTCAAATGAAAATTACTAAAACTTTGCTTTTACTATTGTTCTATACAGATTGCTAACCTTGATAGCTGAGAGCATTTCGTTTCTGACACGATTGTCCTCGCGCTCTGAGCACGACGGTAGCAGCTCGTTTTCGCTCCAAAGGCTTTCTAGATTTGAGCGCTTTCCTGGTCGAAATCCACCCCGGGCGACTGCGAGATTTGCCGTCACAATGGTGATGCTGACGCAGAGAAATAGCAGAACTAGAAGAGTAGATTTCATTCTCTCGCCTAAAAGCCACGGAGACAAACAACAGAAAAATTATGAAAAATTCGATAAAAACAGCCAGAATAGTGCAAGAAACTAATAATATTTTCAAGAAAATTCAGTAATCTGTCGTTTGAGTACGTAGCAAAACATTTAGACGCTTCTCAGCTATTTTTAACCCTTAAAAATTAATTTTTGCTCACAAGGATTTTCATTGCTGCTGCACCTTTCTGCAGAAGCAGCTAGCAGGTCAGTTATCAATGCCATAATGCTAACAAAGGAGAATATGTTCTATAAAAAGAACACAGTGGCCGCTATGCTTTACAGAGCCCGAAGACGTCAAAGCTAATAACAGCACTGCACGAACATAAAACAGCCGGAAGTGCCGTAAGACTTTTTTGGCGCCACATAGGCTTCGCGTGAGGATCGCAAATAATTCATAAGACAAGTGCTCGTCTGCTGGCCTACGCGATTCGGCTTAAAATTGAAAACGTTACTCAGCCATTGCGGCACTTCTCGTCTGATTGCGACCACACGAGACTGAAGAGGTCAAATTGCTCCACGTAGTAGTCTCGCAAATTGGATGCGCAGCTAGGAGCGTGACAAGTTGGTGTATTCACGTTTGCGCCTCGTTGAAAAAGTTTTTCGCGTTTTTTTCCAGCTTAGAAAGGAAAAGAACTATTATCGAATTTCCTGAAAGGGCAAATTCAAGCGTTTCCTGAAGCGGCACCGACGAGCAGAAATTCAAAGTTAATTACTTGCGTGTGAAGTAGGCACGCACAGCGAGGAGGCGGGCTAATGAGAGAGGTACGTGCACGCGAGCACCGGGAATGCCTGAACGAACTTGTTTTTTTTTCTTCAAAGCAAATTAAGAGTTAGCTACTTTTCAAAATAGGGATCCTCTTCAATAACCAACTTCACTGTGAAATGCCTATCGATTCTTGCGACTTTTTAAAAAACTTGAAAATATAAACCAAGGAAGATTAGAGATGCACTCTAGAACCAGAGCTGTCCACGGACCCAATTTTTGAGCTCGGTCCTGCCCGGCCAGTAGCGTTTCGCGGTTGGCCCGGCCCGTGGAATTTTTTCTGACCCGCTCGGTCCGGCCCGTGAAGGCTTTGGCTTTCCTAGTAGTGAAATTGCTCCGGAGCCGCTCCGGAGCGCTTGTGTTTTGGCCAGTGCAAAACGATCTTCGCTCCGGGCTGGGTCGGAGCGGAGTGGAGCAAAAATTTTTTGGCCCGAATTTGATATTTTTATTCTTTATAGTTTGACAAAATATAGTCCATTAAAAATTAAAAATTAAAATTAAAAATTCATGTTTTCGACCTTGTAAAAACCGTAGGCGCCCTTAAATTTAAACTTTTGCTCGGAGCGATGCGAAGCAAAAACTTTTTCGACGGCCCGGAGCTGAGCGAAAAAAATTTCTAATTCGCCCGGAGCGGAGCGAATGTTTTTGGACCGTCCGGAATGGGGTGAAGCGGAGCGATTTCAAAATAGGTCAGAGCACTTTCACTACTTCCCAAGCGAACGAAGCAAGCGGGAAATTTTTGGCTCTTATGCAAAATTGATGGTAAAAAGTAAACGGCTGAAAAATTTCAAATTTTTGAAACGAACTTTTGCCTTCGGCCCGGTCCGTAACATTTTCTGACGGTCTAAGCCCGGCTCGGCCGGTCGACCCGTTGACAGCTCTGATTCGAACCCGATTCAGTGCATTGGTGTGTGACGCTGATTAATAGCCTCAAGACTCAGAAATAAAGTTTGACGTTTTATAGACCTTTGACTCGTGCTTTCTGATTAAGTAAATATTCTATGCACTCCAATATTATTCTAATCATATAGTTTAGACGACGGCTGTCAGAGTCGAGAAAGTACTTTCATTTTAGCCTTTCGAGTTTCGTTTTGGTTGCTAGGGGTGAAACTGTGTGACTTACACACTGAGCCAGTTAGCGTTCGGAATTGACATTTTTGTGATTTTGCAATTGGAATTGGCCAAAACAGTAGTCGGAATTTCTCGGAATCGAAATTGCGGTCAATTGAGCAACATTACGAACAATGAAATTAGCATAAGTAGAGAAATTGGGCTAATCCGACGTATTCTGCTGTTTTTAATTGCGACATTTGTGGAGCATGATGCTGTCATGCCACTGGTGAGGTCTTTGGTGCGTGTTTTTTTGTCAAAAGTGGCGAAAAGTTTTAAAAAATTTAGGAAAAATGGAAAAATGATCAAGACAATTTAGATTCCGATTTTCAGAATTTCAAGTCCAATGACTTTCTTGCCCAAATTATCGGAATCGTAATTGAAGTCGGAAAAAGTGGTCGGAATGCCGAAAATTGGAATCAGAATTTCTATCGCCAGTTGCACTGAGCATTATTGGTGCGCATAGTGCGTTCTCGGTGTTGGTTGCATTAGCAAAATTGGATTACGTTTTCAATTGCAATAACGTAGCGCTTTCTCCAAACTTTCTACACTGGCTCTCTCTCTCTCAGCGACTTTCTGAATCAATAATTTTCTGTACATTTCGACGTATTGGAGTTGGTTATGGGTTCAGAGAATCCGAGAGAAACCGGTGGTAAGATTGTAAAAACTTGCCAACGATGTTGCATGATAGGTGTGAGAAGCTCTGACGCGTGATCTCAAAATCATGAGATGCTCTTTACTCTTTGATCGTGTCTTGAAGCCAGACATAAAGAGCGATTGTCAAGTAGAACTGTTTAGTATATAAACTGAGCTTCTTAGAAAAATAAAATGTTTTTGTTTCTGGACGAGTTCTAACGGCCGTGAAAGAGATCTGCGCCTTCGTTCTTGCATTGTTTCTGATAAGTCATATACTTCTGAAAAAAAAATGAAAAAATTAGCTTCATTATAAAATTTCCAGTAGTCTCAAAGTCTTACCTGAATGGCGGCGTCCTGTTCGAGCTTGAGCATCACCTCCAAACCTTCCGAGCACGCCGAAACGGCTTCATCGTTGTTCTGGGTGTTAGCGACCGCCTCCAACGCCGAACGCTTACCGGGCCGATATCCACGATGGACGGCAAGATTTGCTGTCGTGAGTGCAATCGCAGTGCAGCAAGCGAGCAGAAAAATCGCGAATGATGTCTGCATTTTGATTTTTTTTCTGAAAAAAGCATGCAAATTGTCTCTTTTTTCACGGAGCTGCTGAGCATAGGCGTACCTCAGGGTGAGGGAAATCAAGCTGAAAATTGATCTACAATGTAATGAGCAACAAAGAGCTATAAATTGCGGCTGACGACAAATTGCCATCAAAGGATATTATGTAAGAAGCGAAAGTCGGAAGCAGGTGAATTTTTAGCGCCTAGCGACTTCGTCAGAAGGAGGTGGAGCGCATACAGAAAGCCTATCAGCTACATGAGCTCCCGTGCGTCAGCCATCGCCCACGTAGTCTGACTTTGCTCCGTGCCATTGAGTAGGCCGCCGTGCAGTATGCTCTGCTGGAAATTATTATTGTTGAAACAAGGGCGAATAATACGATCTGCTAAAATTTTGATTGGCTAACAGCCGACGATCACGTGACGTCGTAGCAGCTGCCCAGTGAGAAAATATTTATGTTCGGTTTCAAAATAAAATCCAAAACAAAGTACCGTTTTCTTTTATAGGTAAAAAATCGATAAAAACTCAGAAGAAATTGAGAACAATTTAGCTGAAACATGAAGCCTTTAGATATATGTTACCGACATTACTGGAAATCAGGAATTTCTAGAAACGCCTGAAGTTCTGGCAGGCATTGTTGG
>JAQGBB010000414.1:0-19910 GCA_034691745.1 Prismatolaimus dolichurus
CAGCATATGCAACACCGTCATTGCAATATCTATTTTCATCTTCAACACTGGTATCGATGTATGAGATGTTTTCCCGGCGCTGTATTTGCCACACTGTTTTCGGGGGACTTTAAATTTTATTGATACGCTGCAGTCGTTCTTACTCCCAGCAGCTTAGTATCCTTCCAATTACGGGAATTAGTCTGCCGTACGGAAACAAGTCGGACCTACGATCCTCGAGGCTCACTGACGCCAACGAAACGGTTTATCGAGTTCAAAAACAGATTTTCGACAAAAAGTTCAACGTCCCTTGCTTCATGGGGCAAAAATAACCCACGGGCTCCATCTTCGAAACCTAAGCTGCATTTCTCTCACTGAACATTTCTGCCAAGTCTTAGACCGATCGCTTTCATTCTTTCACAGTTATTGTGCACGAGATCTGAAAATAGTGGCGTGTCTAGTCCGGAGGGTATTAAGCCCCCAGGGAACTTCTGCGAAAATGCCTTCCTACTCGACCCAGACTATCTTGAGAAAAAACCGTAGTGCGCTATGCCTCTTGGTTTCAGAGCTCCAGCGACCAACGAACAGACAGACACCTCCTATCGCATAAGGCACACTGACGTGCGCCAGTGGGCCTAAAAACTAAGTTAGAAGTCTGCTCTGATTGGCTGGTTGAATCGCAATGGAACGAAGCTGCGAGAATGCGAGAAGGAAAGACCAAAGTGTTGTGACAAAGACGACCGCTGCGTTTCGTTCAGAGGATATACACCTATGACGTCACGTCTGGAGTAAGCAGTTAGGTAAGTAGTTGTGCAAAAAGTTAACTTGGAGACGATTTGGTATATGATGTTACGCCCTCAAGATTATTCGACGTTCACACATCCGTGTTCAGATCCCCGTCACAGGTTTAGCAATTGCGGATATACATTTTGGCGTGGGCAACGTGCACACAAGAGAAGAGCAAAGCAATAACGTTAATGATAGTGGTTCTCCATCGGCCCATCGAGATGCGAAACTCTGTGATCAAGAAAATGAGGTTGCGCTTGTGCGATAGTCGGTCAAGGGAAATTATCAACATGATGATAGTCAGTCTACCGTAGACGCACGCCGTGCAATTTGCCTTAAAAGACGAGCGAGCGAATGTGAATGTCGTCGATGAACGAAGAAAAGATCGTTGACTGAAAAGTTCGCCTCAAAATGACGTGATTTGGGTCACCCGCGCAAACAGACGAATAAATCGGAGACACGCCGCAACGACTCTTCAGTCGTCATCGATCCATCGAGAACTGCGATTGTCGGCATCAATGATGGCCGCAACTGTGACGAAAAGCAATGAGTGCGATGGCGAATCGCCAGCTTGCAATAACAAGAATGCTGTCACGAAAGCCTTCTCTTCGTTTCCGTCCGGGTTTCGATTTCGGATGACGAAGAAATTCGATCAAAACGGTATCACTGTTGTCTGCATTGCGGGCGCAAATTGACAACCGAACTCCAGCACCTCTCGAACAGTGGGATTATTCGGTTTAGACGCGTCCGCATGTCATTTTAGCCATCTCGACATCGGTACTCTCAATCGCCGCCGTGGGGTTGAGCACACTTGTCCTCGTCGTTCACTTCGTTGCCGTTCCAATGATCTGCGCGAAGCTCTCGAGCATTAGGTTCAAGGTCGACCGTGAGATGAAGGACTTCAAGGTAAAGCGTCCGGAAAAAAGTCGACAGGAAACCTATGGAGGCTATTAATAGCAAATGGGAGAGTATGAACTTTAAACAATGGACCATTACGTAACACCTAGCCATGCACCATCCGTTTTCGTGCAGAACAACGTATGCAGTCTAAACAAGGCCACTCCTGTCCACTTTTGACCAACCCTTTAGAGTCTTACAGTATTCTTCGCTGTAGGAATCGTCGGACGAGATCTGGAAGGAGCTGATGCAACTAACGGCAGAGTTTCGCTCGAAGCGACAGTCGGCTGGCTTCTTCGACGGTATTTATACGCTGCGTTTGATTTTTCGTCGGTTGAGATTATTCAAAAAATTTTCTATTCAGTTCCTTCTTTCCTTTTTTTGCAAATCCATGCCTTTCGCATGATTTTAATTCAATTCACTCGTTTTCTAGGAGGTCCTGCTCCCGTGCAGCAAGGCTTTCCCCCGTTTGGCTTCCAAGAATCCCAACAGTTCAACAGCGTGCAAGGCGGTGCGCCCGCCTTTGACGGTCAATTTCAATTTGGTCAACAGCCGCCGCCGCTTGCACCGGTCTTCGCCGCTCAGGATCAGTTCGCAAACGCGAACCAGTACGGACAACAGCCACCTCCACTGCCGACAAGCTACGGTGCTGCACCGACGCTGCCACCACCGATTCAGCCAACGGCCGGCGGATACGCGGGCACCAGTCAGATCTTCCAGCCGCCGGTCCCGGCTGCAAATAGCTGTCCTCCGGGACCACCAGGTCAACTCCATAGTTTTTAATATCCACCGGGATAGCAACCGTGCAATTTTTCAGGTCCACCTGGCTATCCTGGTCTTGACGGCCTTCCGGGACTCGATGGACAAGACGGGAAGCCCGGAAAAGACCCACTCATGGCAACCGCAGATGACGACGGTTGTATGATTTGTCCGGCAGGCGATCCTGGTCCTGTCGGGTACGATGAAGAACGGCTACGGCACAGACCATGTGCTTGATAAAGTTCATCACTCGTCCCCTTTGGATTTAGGCCGGCCGGCCCGCCGGGTCCACCAGGAAAGAAAGGACCACCAGGCGAGGCTGGAAAGCCTGGCATACCCGGCGTCGATGGGACCGAGCGCGGGCCACCTGGATCTCCTGGATCCCCAGGTATGGATAGAAAGTTATAAACAAGAATTAAAAGTAAGCAAAAGAGCACTGTTCCGTTGTTGCGAGTCGACTGATCGGATGTAGGACTGATTCATGCATTGTAAGCTGAGGTGTGAGATAGTGACACTGAAAGGGAGCACTGTACACATTGTCGCGCAGCTGTGGACAATACAGAACTGCAAAACCTATCGATTTTGTTAGTTGGTCAGCAGTAGACGTACTACGAATACTCAGTCGACACAATACTTCGCGTATTTAGTGCCAGAATGGTAATACGAATGCGGGAGCAAGCAAAACCATGAGAGGAACACGAGCAGCAATCATTGGGCTAACGTGAAATGTACGGTTGAGAGTCTCGGTAGTATGCGCGACGATCGATCGTCTTCGCGAGCGACTATCGCGAGCTTCTCACTTGTTCTTAAAAAGATCTTCAACTTCGTTCAGAGTTGGCACCTCCTCGCCTCTGCATAAAGCGAGAAGCGTGTGTGGAGGACGCACACATATGACGTCACTTTAAGCCACAACTGGTTGCATAAAGATAGTAGACTATTCATGCGTGTACTTCATAGCTAGTCTATCGGCACCGTGCTTCACTCCATTCACACCTACTGTTGTTCGTGATCCTCGTGCTTTGATTTGGGCTTTTATCGTGCGCACGTGTCCGGGTTCTCCCAGTCGAATAGCTCGTTCGGGTCGAGATGCCTGATGGCCGAGTTGAGGATTCGGTACAAGTCACTAAAGGGAACTTCGTCTTCGTAGCTGCAAAAAAAGCAAAGATCTTTAGTCATCTCGCCGTTCAGGGAGGACTTGCAGCTGCCACTTGCTGGAGTCATACCGGAGATCTTTGAGGACTGCGTGGAATTGTTTGAATTCGTCTGGTAAGCCACAACACAGCTCGTCAATCTTCTCGCTCGCCTGACGTTTCGCCTCCCCGATCAGCTCCCTGTCGGTCATCATCTTCCAGGGCAACTGTCCGGTGATTCCCTCAACCAGCATGTAGAAGAGTCCCCAAATGTCGTCGCAACGGCCCAACTCCTAGAAGAGAAGAGGGACAGTGCCCGTGTATGAAGAGATGAGGAGAGAAGCCTGGCTCCTTCGTAGCTTACCTTACCCTCGTGTGCTGTCGGGGATGCGTAGCGTAGGGTGCCACGAAAGCCACACATCTCGCGCTGTTCGCGAATGCTGCCATCTGCATTGAGGTAGGGCCGGCAGAGTCCGAAGTCGAGGATGAAGACGGTTCGGGAAAGTGGCGGCTCTTGCCCATGGCAAAGTTGCTCTGCAAGGAACATTCACAACACTATACGACGCTCTATCCTCTCACCAACCGACCCTTGTGCACTGCACTTACTGGCTTCACGTCGCGGTGGAGGAACCCGACCGCGTGGACCTCTTCGATCGCCTCGAGGCATTGGATGCCGAGTCGAACGCCAGTGGACAGGGAGAACCTCTGCGTTTTGAGGCTGCGCTTGCAGTATGAGAGACTTTTACCGAGTAACGACATGAGCACGTAGTTGTACTTGGGCGTGCAGCCCCAGCTGTACAGCTTGCAGCAGTGCCTTGATCGATCTACACACAGCATGGTGGCGATCTTTCACACTGCAAAACGCAGCACCCGGAGAAAAGTGCAAGTACTCACTCTGAAGCTTCTTCAAGACGGCAACTTCCATCTTGAGGAGTTGATTCTTCTCCGATATGGATTCGATCTTGAGGGCTGCTTGCTCGTTTTTTGTTTTCTTGTTGACCACTTCGAAGACCGTGCCAAATCCGCCTTCGCCGAGCTTCTTCATCACCTTCCAGTTGTTAGCGATGACGTCTCCGACATGAGCCAACTCTTCCCGTTCTGATGACTCGGTCATCGTTGATGGTTGAGATGAGTTAGTGAGTGAGAAGACCAGTGCGGGTGGAGGCAGGTACGAGTAGCATAACGAGCAAAATAAGAAAACTGACACACAATGACTTGCTGAACTTTGTCAAGAACAGCGAGCAGAAAACGTTCCGCTTTATTCAGGGATTGCTAGGTCCTATCATTCTATGTCACAAGCTGTGTGTCCCGTCTATTGTGAGGTAATAGGTAGTCTACGTATAAAATTTTGATTTTTCGCCCCTAGGACATGTGATGTAGCTAAGCTAAAATACACTGCACCTGATGTACCTGAGATCTAATGCAAGCGTTTCTTAGAATTGGTCAGCACCACTTCCCGTTTTTACAGCGTGCTTGCAAACATGACGAATTTTCCCCAGCGTTAACAGGTCACTTTTTTTTGCCTCTGAGAGTAATTGATGCAGCGCTCACGAGAGTGGACATAGAGACATCAGTCCGCTTGCAAACTTCGAGCTGCCACTTTTTGCTGCAACTTTGCTAAAGTGAGTTTTGCTGTACGGCAGCCCTAAACAAAGTGTTACGTGACCAAAGTTAAGCGACGAAAAAGTTTCGGGTTCTGCACTGTTAACAGGTTACACAACATTTGCAACTGGCGCGCGTTGCAAGGGATTCTTGAGGGAGCACAGCATAGGGACGGATGCACCCCGAAGGGGGAAGATTTTAAGCTGTAGATCTTTTTTGCGTCCAGTAGTGCGCGAGTTTCTCGAGCTGAAGCAATCGCAATTCTAGTAGTAGTATGATTCTAACCGTACTCGTACATTGTGCGAACTTCGCCTCGTTGTGCTGAGTGACAACAGTACTTGTAGTACGGTATTTCAGCGAATTATCATGTCGAATAGTTTATTCCTTTTCTTTGTATGTCCATCCTACATGTGTGCATGTATATAGATTTAGGCTACCCCATATGTGCTGAAAACAATGTTGTCGGTAAAATCAGTTCATCAGTTAGCTGGAGACAGGAGGATAGCTCTCGAAAAGCCGGAGCGTACATTACAAACTGCGTATAAACAAAACTGCCGCGCAACATCTAGTTATACTGTCAATTTTTCATGTGTCGCGTGAATCTTTAGGTCGTGACGGACAACCAGGTCGTCCTGGACCTCCAGGGCGACCAACGACGGGAGGCAGAGGCAAGCCAGGACCAAAGGGTCAGCCGGGACCGCCAGGACCTCCTGGGCCTCCAGGTCAGTTGGCAAAATGGCCTAATCTGTGTAGACTGCTATGCGAACACCGAGTACTGATATGTTTTAGGGCCCGCTGGACTCCCAGCAGACGGTCCAGGCACGCCAGGACCACCCGGCCCACTTGGGCCAGCTGGAACACCGGGCACGCCAGGCCAGAAAGGTAAATACATATTCTAGTAGAGCCTGCCGCAGTGTGTGGTCGATATCTACAAAAGGCAACCTCTCGGGGTACTGCAGACTGCTACATCACTGTGGACGCCGCTTTTTAGGACCAGCAGGTCCACCAGGCCCAATCGGCTCCCCCGGCAACGACGCAGCGTACTGTCCTTGTCCAGTGCGTGGTGCACTCACGACCGCTGGCTACGGTCAGCCGCCACCGCAGCCCACAGGTGGATACGGTCAACCGCCACCGCAGCCCACGGGTGGATACGGTCAGCCGCCACCACCACTGCAGCCTCTGCCGACCGGTGGCTACAATCAAGGGCCACCGCCACAGCCGATATTTCCCACGGGCGGATACGGGCAGCAGCCACCTCCGCCTATCATTCAGCCCTTCCCGACAGGTGGCTACAATCAACAACCGCCGCCACAACCCGTGTTCCCGACTGGCGGTTACAACCAAGCGCCACCGCCTCCGCAAATACAGCCGACTGGTGGTTATAACCAAGGTCCGCCTCCGCAAATACAGCCGACCGGTGGTTATAACCAAGGTCCGCCTCCGCAGCTCCCGGCCGGGTACCCAGGCAGCGCCGCCGTTTTCGGTGGGCCTCAAGCTAGCGGGGCGTTCTTCGGTGACCCACAACCACTGCCCGTGCAAAACATACCGCAGCAAGGTCAGTTCTTCGGCCAGCCACCGCAAGATCCGAACCAGTTCGGGCCTCCGCCGCCTGTTGATGGACTATTCGGCAGGGATCCCTTCAACGGCGGCGGCGGCGGATTTCAGCCAAATTTTGGTTAGCCAAACTTCAGTGACAGCTTTCTTTACGTATGCACAGTATGTCACTCATTCAAGGACATCAAGCCGCCCAGCCACACCATAAGAGATAAGATGTATGTACTTTTAAATGAGCAAGCTCTACCGGACTTCTGCTGAGTACTTGCATGTACTGTACATCGGGACACTTGAATTCTGCCGAACCTCTCAAGCTTTCCTTTCTGCTGCCAAGAAATAAAACGAGCCAATTAAAGTAAACAAAGTTTACCGTTTCAACAGCATACTCAGCACGCATAATTCCACATCGAGTATATAGATACCAGGCATACACTACGTACTGCAATGTACACGAAGAACGCGACAACTCGACGCATCTCAAAACAGCGCGTACAAAAACAAAAATTCACCCATTCAATGTCAGCAGACAAAATCGTCCGTCACTAATACTCCTCCAAAGATCCCGCAAGCAAAACACGTCAGCAAATCTTTGTGAAAAAAAAACAAGACTGCGATGGAACAGGTAGGATAACGACGCCACCGTCCACCGCTAACGAAGCCATGTACGTACTGCTGTTACAGCCGAGCGCTACAAAGTACAAAGGCAAGCAGTCGCCATCGGTTCAAGCAAGAAAAGGGACGAAAAATCTCATTCCAGAAAAAGTACAGCGAAAAAGTAATCTAAACTCATAAAGACGCAGATCGTTCAAGAAGAGACCGATGGATAGCTAACTCAGGGGCGCCATCAAGAAAGTAGAACCTCTCGACCAATTAGAACGCAAGCAAGGCACCACCACAGCAAAACCATCGAGTGCGTACACAACGTCCTTGCACCACATGGATCGAGTACGATCAGCAGATCAGTTTTTTTCAATTAAGCCAGAAAATTTGCACCTCCAACAAGACGCGGACATAAAGATGCGAGACAAAATGGCAAGCCAAACAGGACAGTGCTAAACGCATGTGCGTGTTGCTAACGTACTACAAACGAAGGCAAGCAAGGCGCGGGCGGGAAAGAGCCAAAGGCAAGAAACATAGATGCGCATTCTGTTCCGATCAGACGAATAAACGATACACGTCGTCGATGGCTAAGTATGGGTGCAAACGACAAGCACACAAAAACACAATAGCCAGTGGCAAGCAGGGCTCTAGGATACAATGTGCATCTAACGTAAAATACGTTCTACATGCACTGAATCCAAACATATCACCAGACCAGAAATCCCTGTCCACCGGCAAGCTGGTTCGTCCGTCCCCCCGCACAGAGCCGCAGACAGACATTCTGACCTCGCGACAGATCCTCGCACAATAATCTCGAAGCCAAACGACCTCCTCGTACAATAGGTGAGACCAAAAAGGTACACAATACACAAAGTGGACACGACAACAATGGGAAAACATGGTGTCCACCGCCAACCCCGTGTTCAGCTCTTCTAACAACAGAAAAAGTGTACAAAACAAAGACAAGAAACAAGAAGCACAAAGGTCGTCGCCGCTCGCTGCATCGAGCACACAAACGGACACGACGGACGGACGAACCAAGGAGAACGAGAGACAAATAAACGAGACCGAACGACCAATCCGGCGACGAACGAGCACACTAAAAGAGAGCACAAGAGTTTTAAAGTCAATCGCACGCTTACATAACTAGACAGCGTGAGAAACGGGACAGTAGCGTGTGGCAACAGAAAAAACCGAATGGCAATTTCAAGCTGAGCGCATATGAGCAGATAACTAGGTAGAGGCTAGCAATGGACGGACACGTCGTACAATACACCAAGAAGAAGACACGTCAACGTACAGTACGTAAATCCCCACAAGCGTGCACTGTCTAAAAAGGAATAAACGAAAGTGGTCTCCCCAAACGTCTACCATACACAGCGCTAGGCGTTGAGCTTTCAGAAAGAATTTCTCGTCAAAAACACAAAAGACCACGCAAAACTTTAAAACTAAAGTCACATTAACGAAAAAAAGAAAACACAAGCATCAACCCAGTCTAAAATGCTTCCACTTATGCTTTTCGTCCAATCCCGGTCCCAATAAAACACCAATACATTTGAGCAAACAAAGAGAGCATGGAATACAAACACCAGGCGATCACGCATCCTGACCGAGAGATCACACAACAAGCTTGACAGTATCGCCGAGGGAGACCCTCCGGAACGACATACCGTCATCCTCAACGCACATCGTGTCACCTGAACGAAGTACCCGGAGATTCATTCTCGTGCACGCGTGTACAGTACATAGACGCATGTCCCGACAGGAGACAGAGCAGAACTCACCGTGGACGCAACGAAAGCAGCGATGAGCCATCGCGAGAAGACATTATGCAAGCTTCAGATTCGTAGTGTCAAACATAGTCGACAATGAGCGAAAGCAGTATTTCAGAGTTAACTAGTCCGTCCGGACATCAGATCAATAGGGCTTAGCGACATCATGTTTCGAACGTTTGAGCTGCACCTTGAGACGCTTGGTGCCAATCTGGAAACCGTTCATGGCCTGAATAGCGGCGTTCGCCGACGACGCGTTGTCGTACGAGACGAAACCTGCATAGCAATGACAAATGCGCCATCTACCTCAGCACGCAAGGCAATTCATCGAGTAGAATAGTAAAAGTAGTACATACATTACATACCGAAGCACTTCGAAAGATTGGTCTGCTTATCGATAAAGACCTTCGCAGAGAGCACATTGCCAAAAGGCACAAACGTCTGCGCCAGATCACTGTCGGTATACTCTTGGGGCAGATGATAAATGAAGAGATTAGCTCCATCAGGTCCTGAGGTCAAACAAAATAAACCTACTACATGCATGTACAATACGTTAGCAAACAACAACAAAAACACGCAGAAAATATTCCCCACCTTCAGACTGCTGCTTGACAGCTCCAGTCGACGCCGCCTGCGTCATATGTTGAACACTGTTCGTCGCCGCGGATTGACCAAACGCTTGCGGAAAACTCACTAAAAGTCACTTCGTTCAGCACAAGCATACACACCCCCAAAACTCCCACTATACGTACTAGCAAACTGTTGCAAACTCGAGTACGACGGATTGATAGCGCTCTCGAAGCCCGTATGAGTGACACCTCCGCCGGCATTACCGCTGTAGCCAGTTAAGCTTAACGTAGTGGCGGGCATCGCCGAAAACGAGCACCCTAGACAGATTATTCGTCTTATTCGTTTCTGCACAATCTGCTTTGTCGACCGTACACACCAGTGGTAATAGGTTTTCCAAGCAGCGTCACTAGAACGAGAAGAAAAAGATAAACTATCTCATGGACCGCGCAAAGTGGACTCATACCTGCGTTGTGAGCCGAAATGCCACCCAAGGCTACAAAAACGAGTCAAAAGTAAATAACAAGCAAACATACAGCAACAGCAATCTCATTCACTATAAAGTAACACCTCACACAGCTAAGCTATGTTTATCACCGCAACTTCAATGCAGCACAAAAAGATTAGCGTCGTTCAACACCTCTACACAAAGGCGCTTTCGCGCAACGAAAAAGCGTGTATCGGTTCTGTGAGCGCATGCGGTCCAGCTCAGTTCTAGCAACACGGGCAAAGGGAAACAAGACCGAGCAGGTAAAAGCGTACACTACAAACTATCGCAACACTTCCATGCGAGGAGTACGAGCCAAGTAGAAAGCCAGTCAAAGTGCGACGAAAGGTCGTCGAACAGAAAGAAGCAAACAGCAAACGACAGCCATGCTCGTTCGCTTAGACTATACCTCCATTCGTTGCTGCAGTTGCAGAGCTACTCTGCTGGTGTGGTGACGAAGCGCCGCACGGAATGGCCTGCGCCGGCGGAGCATTCGCTGCACTAGCACTCGCAGTGGCAACACTAGCTGAACCGCCAGCAAGCGCCTGCTGTACGAGCGCGGACAGGATGCCTTGTGCAACTAGACGCGCAAGAGACGAAGACACGAACGTGTCACAGTTGTGCTTCTCGACAAACATGGACACGTACTGTATACGTCATAAACATACGCCATTCACACAGCAAGTGTAGCAGAATGTGCTCGCACAAACAGATCCAATGAGGTGCAAAGTGTTGGTTGGCAACCGTCACGACAGAGCCTGACGGCGACACCACGAACGCCATACAGCAACGACATAAAGTCCCACAAACTATTTTTCAGTCCCGCCATACAGCCTTAATTTAAGACCCTTTTATTACTCAACGGACCCTATTTCTCATACATGGCCCACATCCAACGCAGAAAAAAGCATAAGGCATCCACAATGTACAGCACTTATGTCCACACTGCACAACGGTATTTAGCTACCTACCAGTTGAAGCCAGAGCCGAATTTCCAGCACCCGCTAGCGCAGCTAAGCCTGGCAAGCCTGCGAACCCTACAATAAACACTGACTCCATGCACACTGCAAAAATTAACCGCAGACAACCAACTCGCTCCACTCCTCCTTACCAGAACCAATAGAATGCCCGCCAGAAGAGAGCAGCCCACTTCCAGTAAGAGCAGCAGCCGACTGTTGCGTCGCATTGGCAACACCGTTGCCCGCTTGCGCAGCAGCGTAAAGAAGCAAGAGTTGCTGCAGTGTCGCCGACTGATTCGCGCCGCCAGTCTGGTAAGCGCCAAGCGGCGTCGACTGAAGCTGAAACTGTTGTTGCTGTTGCGTCTGCTGTTGTTGTTGCTGTTGTTGAAGCAGCTACAGGAGAACAACCAGCTTGTTCTAACCACTTCCTTCCATTTCCACCGCAGACGTACAGCGAGATACTGCGAGACATAGTTCGGCGTCGCTTGAACTGGCGCACTCTGGACAATACCCGACGGCGAAGTGCCAGGCATGCAGCCCACGAGACCCATAGTGGTCTGCTGCGTCGATGTCGCCGGTTTCTTATCTTTCTCCTTCTGAGAGTCAGCGAACTTGACGACAAGCGGCATCGTACATCCCTATCACGGCGAGAAGCAGGAATAGGCGTTCTTCTACACTACACGTCACAATGCACAACTCGATCGCGCCTACGCCCCTCGGCAAACGTGATCGTACACTACATCCAATTATCCTAGCTAACTATACACTACGAACACGTGTGCGTGTGATGCGACAACGTTCACATGTGCAGCACGGACGGACGCATGCAACGCGGAGAACGAAGAAGCCCACAAAGACAAGAAGGAAAAAGCGAGCACAAAGCACAGCAAAGCGGAGCAAGGTGTTCCCACTCTAGCCTCCAAATGATCCAACTCGAGTGAGAATCGAGTAACTCCTCGAAAACATAAACCAAAAATGAGTGATTTTCGAAAAACCCTCAAATTTTCTTCAGTAACAGAGATAGCTTTCAGAGCGCCCTCAAACATCGTCAGGGCCGACCTGGTCAATCGGTGAACGTGCTGCACTGACACACGTGTGCGAGTGACGTCCAACGTGAGAACATTAGCAAAACAGACGTAGCAGGACAAAAACGCTTGCGTTCCCTATCTCGACTGCTCACCTCCATCGTTTGTGAATGGTGCATTGCTTTAATAGCGTTTAGGGCACACGCTCTGGACGAGAACGTCACAAACGCACAGCCTACAGAAAGAGATTGAAAACATAACAAGTCGGCGCCCACAACAAAACTCGACAAAACACGCACACACAGAGATAGCAGCACACTAACAAGACCAGTCCCGTTCTCTATCGACCTTTGCAATAGTTATTACCGACGGACAGCACCGGCGACACACGTTATATACGTCATGTACATTACATACAAATAAATATTCGTCAAATCGCATCCACGGGTCAAAAAGCGCGACACAAAACAAGCACAATGACTCAATCCGCGCAAACACGCATACATACAACGGTCAGCACAACTGAGCTAAAATCGCCACTTTTATCTCAATTTAGTCGACGAGCAGTAAACCCGCAATTCGCAATCCAAAACGGTAGCCAAAATAAAATTTCAAACCACCGAAAAATGCGCTTCTCAGTCCACTACGACTATGGAACCGCGGTTTCAGGAAAAACATTAAATACCCAACGTCAAGCTCCTCTGCGCGAGAAAGCGCTCTACTTTCTTCCCCAACAAACTATCGATCTTTGCGTGAACAGCCGCTGCAAAGCGCAAGGTGCCAGTGCATAAACATACAAACGGATGTAAATACATAGACAACGTATGGATACATAAAATAAACGTGGACATCTCCCTCGCACATACACAAAGAGAGGATCAGATCCGAAGGTCAGAAACATCAGCATCACGTTACCATAGCAAAAGCAAGCTAAATAGCACATGTGCAATCGTCGACCCGAATCGGGCTCGTACTATACCTTTACTGTTGCCGTTTGCGTCTCGCAACACCGAACACTCCTCGATTGTGCCAAACGAGCTAAACATCTGGCGAATTTCATTCTCGCCATACTTCTTAAAGACCATGCCAATAAACAGCTTTCGCTCTGTACACAAACAAGAGGAGAAACTCATGCAATGCATGCTTACACATGTCCATCTCAAAGTGAACAAACTAGGCAGATAACAGACACACATACACGTGTACACGCACCATTTCGATTCTCCGAGTCGGCCGGCTTCATCTGAACAGGATGGTGCATCTGCAGCACAAAATGCAAGCACACATAAGACCATGAAGAACCGACGTGAAACATGAATGAAAGCTTACATACACGCACAAGATAGCAACAAGTCATAGGGATCTACATCATGTTACACGTGTCCCTCACCCCCAGACAGATCCATGCCATACAAAACAATCGTGCATGCATACTATAGTACAAGATAACGCATAAAAACCCGACATATGCAGCAGCGTATACACATTCTAAACAGAGCATAAACAATAAACCTACCCCAGGGAGCGTCTTGATATTGTGCAGCGCCATCTGAGCGTTCATGGCCGCCTTTCTCGTATAGAACGTCACGAAACAGCAGCCTACAGATAACGAAAAACACTCCATCATGCTCGTCGCATATCCTACCGTATAAAAAGGTAAAAGTAAACTATCCACGCATGTGCGAGCGTCAAAACCGTTTGCTCGCTACACTCCCCACTAGGCATACGCTCCAGACCCCACTGTACAATACACCCATACAACGACAATAACGCAAAAGAAGTAATCAAAACCACCGAAACGCGACAGTCGAGATCGTCTGCACACCGAATCCCCATTCCCCCATCACAAACGATGTACTCAGCACTTCTAACACCGTATCATTTGCATTACAAAATCCAAAGCGAACACTGCCTATTATTTACACCTACCGACTCACTCCCGTCGGCATGCGCAACTTCCGGTACGTATTGTACACTCAGCAGGGCCATCATTTTACTAATGCACACGTCCATGCACACACTGGAGACAGTCACCGCAAAGGCATGTTCTCAACCAACCCATCCGGACCGCGTGAACGATCGATCGTACAGTACAGCCGACAGTCTGGTTCAAGATTGGTCTGGCTGGTGGCGCTAGCCTTCGTGCTTGAGCACACACAATATTACATAAGCGGTAAAGGGTCCGCAAGGTTCCAACTGGTCCTCAGCCTTCCGCCCCTTTCCCGGCCCATTGCGGAAGAGCGCGGTGTCACAGGCTGGGGTGTCCACACCTGCCGCAAGGCAACTCCCGACAAGCGCCTGACCGCGAAATACCGTACACTTGAATAGAAACTACGCGGATCAAACCATACAATACGTATCGCACAATGCAGTACATAAAACACAATCGCCGACAATACCTTTGCTTGTTCCAGTGACCTGAAAAGAGAACACGATTACGATCTGTTCTGCTCTGTTGAAACATCGACTGCTCAGTACACCACACGCATACCTTGTCCCGCAGAACATTGAGCTGATAGACAGGTCCGTATTCCTCGAACAATCGTCGCAGATCCGACTCGTCCATCGAGCGAGGAATCTGTCCAACGAACATCTTAATCGCATCAGGGTCCGGCTCTCCACCGCCAGCACCGCCGCCGTCAGAAAGACCACTCGAAGACCTCCCGCGATGGCCGTTGCCGTTTGCTCCATTCTCGGCAGCACCGCCATTAGCGCTCATATTGTCGTCACTCGTATCGCCGCACATGATTCGCACGAGCGCCGAACTCGTCCCGTTGCCGACGACCATCATCTTCGTCGGCTCTTCTGCCGATCCAGCGGCGACAGTGTCAGCAACAGCACAACAAGTAGCAGTTGCTGTGATAGCCGAAGGCGAAGAAACAACGCTGCTCGTTGAGTTCACCGGCAAGACTGGCGGTACCAGCGTTTCGTTACTCCTACGAAAAAAGCCAAATACGTACTTGCGTTACACACGCGAGGAATCGCAAACGTGAGCGCACATGTGATGCAGAATACGCGGTGGTATACATGGGATGACTTCACAGAAGAGCACCGAAATCACGCCCCCAATCCAAATGAAAAGCAGAAAAAATTTCTTACATACAAATTTTTGAAACAAGAGAAAAAAAAACAAAAAGATGCCCCGAACCCCCATACCGCGGCAAATTGGCGGCTACCATTGGCAAGTTGCTGACACCGTCCGCGAAAGGGGAGATAATCTCTGTCTGACCAGTTAGCTATCCTTTTGCTTACGCCCTTCGGGCTCCAGGCAGGATGCAAAAAACACTCGGCTCGTAAACAAGTTAACATACAAACACAAGAACAGCTGCACTGCCCAGCTACACATCAATATCATGGAGTATCACGAACTGACGACAGCAGATAGAAGCCTACTCTCAGTCTTCGACTGCCCACCGCCAAGAGATACTAAACATGTCATCACAGAATGCATCAACGGAGACGACAGCAAACACGAGATGAGCTCGCCTCAAGGACCCATACGGCGGAGCAAATGAAAAACAGCTCTCAGCGCCAGTTCGTCGCTTCATTCTGTCCGCAGCTCCGCACTTATCTCATCATCACCGTCGCTTGTCGCCCGACACTTGCGGACCGCAACGGCGCTAGCTCGCATAAGTATCTCACTTCAAATGTATACACGCAATTTTATACACAAATCATCTCTCATTCCTTCAGTTGAAACAGATCACCTTCCTTGGGCTAAAACGCGAGTCTTCACCGGATGCGGGCGCAAAGCGCATGCGGGAAGCGCGACGAAAAGCGAGGGGAGAGCGACGTACGGATCGCAAGTACCACGCGACTCGTCGCACTCACACAGGGAATAATTAGCAACATAGGCGGTGCAAGCAGGATAATAAAGCAATACGAAAAACAAGCCAAACATGCGCCAAGCGCAAGAGCTAGCTGCCCATGTACACTCAGTCTCTACGGTTGTCGCTTCTGCTAGCTCTTATCCTCTCAATTCGCTCTTTAGAACGAGCTGCCGACTGACGATGACGTCCACGTTCGAGTGCCGCGCCACCCAGAAACGAAACCGAGAGTAAGCTAATGAGAGAAGCATGCGACGAGAAAGACAGCTCAACAAGACACATCTGCGCAGAAAACACGACGCAGATGAAAGGCTCTTCAACGACAGACAGATGAGACCTAACAAATTTACATACCAATAAATAAGATCATAATATGCTGGAGAACCGCAGCAGTGATGGAACAAAAATGTTCACCTACTAGCTGGTCAGCTGGCGACAGGAAACAAACGAAAAGTTCAACTCAAAGTAGGTCGAGTGAGAAAACCGAGACCGAGCGAAAAGCTCAGCCCGCACCTCCAAGAACGCGTACACTCGACGAAAAGAACGCCGGACTACGTCGCCCGCTTCTCTTCTTCTCCGAACAATTTGCGAGCGCGCATTACGAATAGACAGCTCCCAAGATACCTCCTCGGAGAGGGCGTGCAAAGGGTAACCCGAACGATGAGTGCGTACGACGTTGATGAACGAACGACATCTGCGACCGCATATCTCGCGATAAAGATATACAACAGCTTAGCGAACCACTCTTCCTCTCTCTTGGGCTGTGGCCACAAACAACAAACCCCTCCTTACTTCCACACAAAACAGCAAAACAAAGCAAACAGAAACAACACACAGCGAACGAAATGAAGCAACTACGTAGCCTCGCGAGCGTGCAACGAAACTGAAACTTAAACAGAGGAGTGTGAAATATCAAACGTCCGAGAAAAGATATTGTTTCGCATCGCGCTCCTTTCACGCTGACCCGAGAAGCTATCAACCTCTTCTTCGTCATTTAGCGATTGCCTCTTACTCAGCAAGCACCTCGGCCACAACAAAAACACCGCCTCCGTCAAATAGCATTGACACCTCGAGTGAGCGATCTGAAACTGATACCACGCGGCACCGAGAAAACGCACGCTTACGCCCTTCGCGAACGTTCGTCCTATATTACAACAGTGTAGAAACGACCGAAGATCCAATCACTCAAATCGGAGAAAATCTGCGCAAAAGACAGCGCTCAACCGATCACGTCCGTCGCTGAACACGCAACGCAAAGCGTGACAAAAAGAAATTCCTAATCTAGCCTTTACGACAATAATAGCACGCATGCCGTGCACACATTCAACAAAACGCGGCACACAAAACAGCGCATTGCATCCAACACGAGCAATACCACTCGCGGCTACAGACTACCGTAAACTCACTTTATATCCTCCTCCATGCGGCCCGCAACCTCAACGCGCGCGATCGAATTGATACAGCAAAACTATTGCACCAGCAGATTCGAGGATCGATAAGAAAAGTATTTCTCTAGAACTCGACTTTCACGATGCTCTGCCTCGTCAAACGATGAGCGTTCGCGTTCTTGGTCGAAGCAAGCAGCCACAGCCAATAAGCATCGACAGGAAAGCAGGAGATCGCGCAAGCGGATCATAAATCATCACCATCGGCGATACCTCAACGCTAACGAACTCCTTCAGTGTTTTCCGAACCGCACTGCATTAGGTCCAGGTACTACGCCAGAAGCGGCTATTACGTATGCTAGTTTCGAGCTAGGTATGTGCGATGTAGCTATACTAACGCAACAAATGCACACGTGCATCTTCACCAATGAACGTGAGCATTTCTCACCTGATCCGCAGCACACACGAAGACGTGCCCGGACATTCAGCGCTAGCCAGTGAGGAAATGTGGAGCAAAAAATAGTCCACGAATAAAAAGAAAACGAGGAATAAAGAGCGACAATACGTTATGCAATACATACACGCGATCTGCCCTCTTCGTATATCCCACATCAGGACGAAAGTAGGGCGACACAAAAGCCCTCTCTACTCTTGCCGCAAACTGCGCGTACATGCAGTTTTGCGTGTGCTCGCAAAAAGCAAACCACAATAAGAAAATACAACACGACTGGCTCACAAAGAGAAAAAAAAGGTGAGTACCTCCCTCATGAAAACTGTCTCCGACAACCAGACAGAATTAGCTGTAAAAGCAACTTTGTCTTCGCAGTGAAGTCTCAAATGACTAACTAAACTTCACATACACTTACTGCCATTAGCAATACCAGGCCAACCTAGCTATTTCAGCGTCTGCACCAAACATCGTGCCGTACGCATGCATACCAACTGTACGATCAAATCAATCAACGCAGAATATCCTCTGGTACACTTACTGTTGCCCTTCAACGCCCGTCGCTGCATCCGAATCTGCTGGAAGCGGCGAGAGCGTTTCCGGCGGTGGATGATCCACAAAATCATAATCCATTTCAAGTACGCAAGAGGATAGAACGACGAACAGCTAATTGTGCAAGCTGATGGACGAAGCGAGTTCGGCAAAGAGAACTCGTCATTCACTGCGCAAGCTCGAACACGCCGACTGATACGACGATAAGAAGGCGGACAATGCGAGTAGCCATCAAGGTTAAGCCGTCACCCAAGACAGCATGAACAATAGACGATGACACGATGCATAAGCTATTATGCTCTCGCTCAGCGCACGTGTTCGCTCTCGCTTTGTAGTATGCCGTCCACGGGATGTGCGAATCGTTCTTTCCTCCTTGATTGAGCGATTCGCTCGAGATAGAGCAGATACGATAAACACGTTGCTATCTCAGCGGAGGTAGCTAATCTAGCTACACTTTAAACTGCACCTCACCTTCTCTCGAGTGCGGCAAGAAATTCATTAGCACCACAAGCGTAGCAAGCCAAGAAGGGCACGCTCATACGCAGAAAACAGTCGGCGAGCACGAAGAGGAAAGCCATAATACATTTTGCATGCCTGTAGCGTGTGCGTCACACACCTGCTAGAATGGCGAAAATACGCTTTCAAGCACGGGCACCGCTGCGACGCTCAACAACAAGCACTCGAGACGAAGCCGACCTACCTACGGGTGTGCATGCTCGCTCACGCTGTTCACGCGGAAAAGAATTCTAATTAGCAATTACATTACACTTGTAATCCACCGGCGCACCCGCTAGCTAAAGCGAATGGAAAACAACGAACCACGAGGGCCTGCCTCACCGAAATCGAGTTTAGTCGAGAGAAAAATCTGACACGAAATAGTGCAAAGCGCTCCAGTCCAATCCTGGTACCATCTTTTTCCAATTCATACCCCTAATTAAACTTTTCGTTTCGCGTCTTGATGTAGTTCGGGAAAATACGTTTGAACAACGTGAATTGGATAAAATATGATATAAAAATAGAAACCAGGTCACCGGGCAGAAGACGAAGTGCAAATCCAGTAGGGCGTGCATAAGCTAAAAAAGCCAGCTAACTAAAAAAAACAGAATATCTATAGCTCGCCACTCTTCAGATCTCGAAGCGAGTACGATTGCACGCATGCGAGGATGAGGTAGGCACGATGGGCCAACGAAGCATGTAGAAATGATTCACAGAAGACACGTTGCGTCATGCCGCTATCTACAACCATATGGGTCTACTACTCTTCGGCCTCAGCCTATTCTTGATGAACAATCTGTCAAAGAAAATTCCTCGGCTACGTTCAACAGTCCATTCGGAAAATTGCTCAATTCCCGGATCCGCATGCCGGATGCTGTAGGTTCCACGTGTGCGTAGAGCGAGATAGATCTATCCACTTTCGATACGATTCGCCGCGCACTACTACCATAAATAAGGATTACGACAAGCAGCGAGCAGCCACAAAACGAGGGGCGATAGCGGAGCTAAATAAATGTGAACGGTTCAAGCCAGCTAGCGAACGCACATGCACGCATGAAACGCGAAGGCAATTTCGAGCAAGCAAAC
>JAQGBB010000415.1:0-19907 GCA_034691745.1 Prismatolaimus dolichurus
CTGTACACCGTCGCCATACTTCGCGAACCCGTAGAAGCCCATCGCTGCGTAGATGATCGTCGTCGCCGCTAACGCTGTGTGTAGAACGCCAAACGGTCTAACGAGATCTCGTGGTTCCTTCATCTTATTCTCCATTGGAAGTATCTACGAACTTTGCGTAGTGGACCACGGCATGTCCTCGATGGGTTTATCGAGCGTACCACTCCTTGCCCTTCGTAGGCATACAGGATTGATCCAAAGGCGACAAGAAGAGCCGTGGCATCTTTTGGCAGTAAATTTATCTCGCGCAGCTGATTCGGACTTTGTACGATTTCCTCAGTTTGCACGAAACGAAGATTTTGGGCAGAAAGTCCCGACGCAGAAAATTTTGGGTAGCATTACCTGAAGAACAATCAAGCAGCTTCCGATCATGAAGAAATTGCCGATAATGGAGAGAATCGCGAGCGTTTTCAGATGTCGGACGAATGAGAGGAGAATGACGGGCCCGAGGTAGATTAGAAGAAAGGTTCGTGTTGTCCACTCGATCTCCGGTGCAAAGTAGCTGACAAACTAGAAAATGTCTATCTTGAAATAATATTCGAATCATCCCAAGCGATTCGAGGACGCACATTCCGCGTGTTCTGCGCCATGAACACAAACTGAACGCTGCATACGCTCATCTGGAACAGGAAGACCGCTGCGTTCGAGACGACTCTACGACGAAAATCGATAAAACTTGTTAGCGCCTATTAAAATTTCATTATAAAAGAGCGTACAAAGCGACTTTTGCCAAGCGTCGAAGTTGGATCGGCCCGTGCTCGAATGCCTTCTTCGATAAATGGCCATAATCCAGTTCCGTTCGAACGGTCCTGTTTCAGTTCATGTTCAAGAAAGCTAAAGTGATGCGGACTGGAACTTATAACGTACATATTACTTTGAGCAAAGATGTTGTGACGATCGCGCCAAGATGGACATGCAGTGTGTGGTGACGATGCCTAGCGCAAATGTTAGTGCAAAGCCAACCTACAATTCGTCGTATATATGAGCGGGAATTTTCTTGCTCTACACCGCTTATTTTACCCAGAGACCCGCGTAGCTGAAAGCAATCGGCAACGATAGGCAGCCAGGACCAATCATGCCGCGTAGCAGATTCACTAACGTACGATCGGTTCTAAACAAGAGAAACTTTAATAGAAAATTCGTGCAGAGATGTGCAAAGGCGAATAATTCAAAGTTCAGTAGAAGTCTCGAAGAGAGCGCGTGTTGCAAGCTGTAGTCATTTTTATCAATTTCAGAATTTTCTGGAAACGTGTGCAATCCTCAATTTTAAATAATCAGATTTTGCGACCCCCCCCCGGCAGAATAAGACGTAGCGGAACAGTGCACATTCAAAAATTTAAAATATATAAACAATGAAAAAGAATTTAAATATCATTTCAAACTTAGTGCAAAAATTCCACACTTGACCTTTTCAGTCGAAATTTACGACGTTTATACTTTCAATCGAAATTTATTTTTAATTGAAAATTGCTTTCAATTAAAACTGATAAATATTTATAAAATACTCACGAAACTAGGTTCGGCGAACATCGCTTCGGTGCTGACGGAGAAATAACTGCAGGTGACTTGATAGTGAATGTGACAGCTCCTGTTCCATCGCAGTTCTCCTCTTGCATGGCTAACAGTGTGATGAAACCCATATGCTGTAAAGCACGCAGAGAAATGCCATTCGGGAAACTGATAAGCCAGTGCAATGAGTCAATTTTTTTGCATTTGTTTAAACTTTTTTCTTGAGCGTGAACATAGCTAGTAAATTTGTGTGCCTTCTGCAGCTGCGCTCGAAGAATTGATGCACACTTTAGAAGTATTCTAAACAGCGCTTGCAAAGAAGTAGAACAGAATCTTTTGTTGAACTTCTTTTCTCTGAAAAACAATATGAGAGTGTATCTGGGGATCACAAGACAACGATGCATTTGTCTCTGGAGTTTTTTTTAAATTGAATATGTTGAATTATCTGCCGTGACTGGCACCACGCGTGTGCCAGACTCAAAAGCACCAAGCACTTAGAACAATCAGATGCATCACAAGTCGGATGTGCCGATCCGTAGGTCCCCTAACACGTTTGCACGTTAGTTTTAGCTATACAATAAACAGTTTTAAAATACCTGATTTTAAAACTATTAGGGTAATTATTTTTAAACTTAGCATTGCAAGCAAGAGGAGTGCATGCGACATTGCGAAAAGTAAACGTGAATTATACTTTTTGGCCAAACAAAACTTAATACATTTACTTCCTCGGTTTTCGATATGTTCCTGCCGAAGAGAAAAATGCAGCAGCAAAGCGCGTAAGAAAAAGGATAGTTATATGCTCAAGCAACCGTTTCCGTTTCTCCCCCGCCCATTCCTCCGTTCTCTCTCATCCGTCCCCTCTTCCGGCACTTCTCCACCCCTCTCCTTTACTAGCCCCCATTAGCTCGCCACTCCCGCCACTGCCCCTCAACTCGCCCTCACTTGTTTTCTATAATGTTTCAGAACATTTCGTGTATCCTCCTGGATTTTTTTGCCATAGGCAGGATGCACTTCGGCCGCCCGGCGGTTTTACTTGTTTGAAACAACTATCGATTTCTAGTCGCTGGTTTATGAACTTTCACTACTTTTGCATCTTCGTCAACATCATCGCCGTCGGACTCGTCTCGTGCCTCCTGCACGTCATCTTTGCAGCCGTTCTCGGCATGTGGGCACTTCCGCAGCTAACGATGAGCACGTTGCCACGCGCGTTTGAATGGCTCGACTCAGGTGCGCATTCGGAATGTTTTCAGAAAAATTGGAAAACGGCAAGGGCTCATCCATATATGACGTTATCTAAAAATTCAAATTTTTCGACCCCCCCCCCTTCCCTCCGCTTCCGTCACATGTATCTTTTAACACGTAGCGTCACCTAAAATTCAAAAATTTTCGACTCCCCTCGCCAGGTGACGTCATATATGAATGAGCCCTAGCAGTGAATTGCTTGACTTTTCTAAAAATATTTCATTTTTGTGCTTACTTTTATTTTCGATTCAGATGCATTGTTTTATTAATTTTTTCTGCCTTTTTAATTTTTTGCCATTTTGCGTCTGTGCTTTCTCGTTTAGGTTTCACAATCTATATCAATATGCTCAAAATGGAAAATGCTCGCACGAATCCGTTTCTCATCGTGTTCTGTAATTTCCTTCTCGAATCAATAAAAAAGCGTGATCTCTGCACCTTCATATCAGACGGCGCTGGAAAATCCATGTGTAAGCACGTTGAAGCAAAGGAGAAAGTGCGTTTGAGCTTTCTAATGAACACTTTTGAAATTAGTCAAACGACGCACCATGATAGAAAAGCGAAAGATTCGAAATCGATGGATGGTCGTTTACACGCTTTACGGTAATCCCGGCCTTTCTCACCAGCAGAAGAACTACCTCGCGAAGCTTGACGACAGGGACGTGCAAGAGGACGAGTTGGCGAAAAGGGAGGAAAATGAAAGCAACGACGACAAGAAGGATGACGATAGCAAAAGTATCGCCAATCCAGAGAAGGCTCAGCTGAAAAGAAAAGAGTACTTGAGTAAGCTGCGCGTGAAGAAGAAGGAAACGCTCGGCTTCGACAGTTACAGCTAACGTTTTCTCTCAATTCGTATTAAACGTATTCAATTCTCAACAGTAATGCTTGCGCGCTGCCGTAGGTTATGTGTTGTCTCTTCGGCATTAGCTTCCAAGCTTAGAATATTAATCTTACCTGAAAGCGGTGTTGTTCTGCTAGATGTCTGAAAAATACATGCATGAAGTGGCCGTAGAGATTAGCCAAGCAGACAGTGCCTCAGATGTGCCGATGTGCCGGGTGGAACACCCGAGCGTTCTGAAGCGTTCCAGAGTGTTCCGCCAGACAACAAAAAGTTTCTCGTTCTAGAAGACCACTGGAACTAAATGAATGGTCCTTAATGAACCTGTAGTCCCGTTTCCCGAAATTTCAGTAAAAACGACCTAAAGCCTAAGAACGAAAGGCTCCGTGGAGTCTTCGACTTCGTCACAGCGTCACTCTTCAGAATTCTGTTTTATACAAACGCAAGGACCGATCGTCGCCGGTCGTGCGCAGCTACGATGCACTGATGAACATCTGCGACCTCTTCGACTACCGATTCTTGTCGGGGCTGCGTGCGAACTACCTGAAAGGGCATACACATATGCCACCATGCAAGGCATGTTCGAAAAATGCGATGCCGGTGACGCACACGAAGTACATTTGGTTTACAATTAACGTAGTCAAAAATGAATTTTGAAGGGGAAGTACATTTTTTAAAATAAGTCGCAAAAATTGATTTTAGCGTGGCACATTCTGGGAGGTACATTCTCAAAATGAGGTCCGAGGTACATCAATGTATCTCAGACCTCACTTTGCGAATGTACCGCTAAAAAATCTACCACCTGAAATGAGATTTTGCGACTTCTTTTTCCAGAAAAAGCCTGCCTCTTTTCAAAATTCGTTTTTCACGGCAAAAAAACTTCTGCAATTAGAATGGTAGATTTTGTGGGTGTTAAATTCTCAAAGTGAAGTGCAGATACATCCATGTATCTCCGATTTCACAAAAGTCATCGCTAAAAGTGACTTTTCAAGAAAGTTTGGTTGTCGTATTTTCGTTTGCGTATAACCCCGAGTCCGTGTGCCAAAAACTGTTAAAGCCGTTTTCAATTGCTGCTCATTCGAAAGGGTAGAGGAGGTATCCGTGAGGTAATACCTGCGCCTCGGAGCTACCTGTGTCACAGGGAATCAAACTGAGTCTAGCTGAATCTGTTTGATTCAATTTCAACCTTCCAACCTTTGATTCGCTTCCTTCCAATTTTCAACCCCGCGCCAACCTCGGAGCGTCAGTGACCAACATCTTTAAAAACCTTTGTACTCTTACTCTACGACCTCTTATGCAAGCAAGTAAGCAAGTCGGAGTTGCCAATCCGTAGGATCACTGACGGATCTGCAAGTGGACCTGAAACTTGCTTACGAGAGAGCATCCAACCCGACTTTGCCTAGTAGATCTTTTGAGAATAGTATTCCAGCAGCGAAGTTGGTCCAGTGTATCATACACGCTTGCCAGGCGGGTGGCCGGGGTTTGATTCCCGGTGTTACCAAACAATGCTGGTAACTCCCCAGGAAGAACTCAACCAAAATTTCATTATTTGCGACGTATACCGCAAGGAAAATGACTTTTCCTATACTTTCAAACATTATAAGCACCTTCCAAGTAGTCTTCAAATTAAAAGCAAACAGGTCATGACGTTGTCATTTTATGCCCAAAACACGCTACTTTTACATGGCAGCGGACTTTGTGTATGACCTCACTAGTGTTTGGCAAGAGAGGAGTTTTCTGAAGAAAAAAAAACCAAAGCCGGAGGCGGAGGTAAAGGCCCACCTCCGGCCGGAGCCGAAGGTTCCATGTAAACTTAGGAAAGACCAAACCGACACCATTTTTGATAGCGAACGTTTTTGGTCATTGAAAAATTGGACATATTTTTACGCCTCTTAAAATTGCCAATTGCACAGCAATATAAGCACACATTTTGAGCTAATTTCAATTTCCAATTTTGACGTTAACGTTTTAGCCAAAAAAAGATTTTTCTCTGTTTTTGCTCACGCATCGTGGTAAAAACAAAATACGTAAAAGTAAAGAAGAAATTTTAATTAGTGTCGTTTGAAAAAAAATTTTAATATCAATTTAGCCGCTCGTTAATCATTCGCCAATCAAGATACGTTCTACAATCCCCCATTGGTCGTACATTTTTAGATGCTGGAACAAACGCTTTGAACATACATGCAACTCCACAAGTGAGTCTAGCTGCTAACGTGAAATTTGCAAATCCATTGTTTAAGAAAGCGTTTTCAAAAAGACAAAATCGCTAGCCAAGCAAATGAAAATTTTGGCATTTTAGATAAAAAATTAGCAAAAAATTAGTCACTTTTTAATAAAAACTTGTCGAAAAAGCTCCGGTACTTTGGGCAAAAAAACTGCGGGAGTCGGAGTCGGAGCCGGACGTCAATTTTCTGTTGGAGGTCGCCGAACACTAGGCCGTACTCACGGAGTATTAGGCACACTGGGCTTATTTAACAACTTGTCCAAGCTATTAGCCAAAGGTACCCACCTACCAAATTGTAGCTCGCTAGCTAGCTTCTTGCTAGCTCTATCGTGATTACGGATAGACGGACGGACAGGTCCAAACGCATAAGGCCAACTGACTATGTCAGTAGGCCTAAAGACGCATGTTGACCGGTTGTTTCTAGCTCGACATAATTGAGGTACTCACATAATTCTGAATAAACGTGACCATAATTTCGGAATTCTAAGCATTCCATTGATTATCGGCAAATATATATAAAAATAGCGCTTACTGTTATGTCGACATTTGTGCGATAATCTTGGAAGTCGACATGTGTGTCATGAAGCTCCAGCCAAAGGCAGCAAAGAAGAGCGATGAAGCAAAAGAACCAAAAGACGCGAATTGCCGTTTTGCTATCCGGAAGTGCGAAGTGGCGAATCCCGTGAATCGTGCACATTCTGATGTCGTTGCTAGCATGCTCGTCGAGAGATTCAACCAATGACTCTTTCGTACTGTGTAGCAGCTTTGGTAGAACGTCAATCACCGATTGCGTCGTACAGAAGGAACGGCACTTCGACGAGGGACATCACCGACATGCCGAAAAAGATGAGCAGCAGACCACCGATAAACGAGATTAGCAATTCGTTCCAGTTAGACAGTATTAACGTGGCTCAAAAAAAAATAAATGGCAAAACATGTTTTGATACCGTAATCGCAACGCGCTCGGTGTAGGTGAGATGAGAAAGCGTACTGTAGTAGGCGCGAATCATTGCGAGATTATTTCTAAAAAGCGATACCGCTGCATCACGCCTTTCCGATTCTAGCCTCGGGGCGTACTCTACTTCGTCTTTGCTGTGTTTTTTTAGAGAAAACATTCATAAAAAAAAATCAATCAAGAAAAAATCGTGTTTTCGGATGATAGTTTGCGGTGGACGGATTTTTACACGTTTTATCGAAAACGGCTGAATCTAGAACAGATTGTAATAGATCGAAATGTCGGCCACACGAGGACAATGAGTTTTAGATGCCCCATCCGTTATTGGGTCAGCCAGTCTCGATAAAGCTGGGTGCGAAGTTTCGACAAAAATCGGTAACCGCAAAGCCATTTTTGGGATACGATTAGTATTCGTCACCTTGTAAACTCTTCGCAAGTAATGTTAACGTGCGCAGCCGATTCGCAGTAACGCTGAGCCTATAGTAAAGCGCTTTTGATTAAAAAAAGATTATCTACGTGCTTCAGCGCGGGCAGTGCGGGACAGCGCGAACTGCACGAACGATACGAGTTTTTAGAGGAAATTCAAAGCGGCGAGAAAGTTAGCTGCACTTGATGTCACCCGTTCTAATATACGTTTTCATAATGGCCCATCGGAGAACCCATTGCGCTCAGGACGCCAAATAGCGAAGATGCAGATTTTCGGCGCTAGAAAGCTGATGTTCTCGCAGTGCCGCTGGAAGACGACGGTCTGGATTTCCTCGTCGAGATACTTCCTCTAAAAGCTCGTATCGTTCGTGCAGTTCGCGCTGTCCCGACTGAGCGCCCACCGCAGTTCGGAGTGTATCGATCGAAAATTCAAGATATTCATCACGATTTATCAATTAGTTCATTCGTAAGCTTTTCGAACTTCTCCTTCTTCCTTCTTCTCCAGTTTGGTAGAACACTTCAATTGACCCGCTCCTTCTGGTCAGCGCGAGCAAACGGAACGCAGCTGGAGGACAACTCGGTGTGTAAACGTAACCGAATCGACTTTCTCGGCATATGGCCAGAGCAAAATGTAGTCTGCGTCGGACTCGACGGATCGAGATTTTTCTTTCGCGGCGGAAGTGACCAGATTACGGTAGAGTTCATTCGGTTTGGTTCGACGTGAGGGGAACGTCTACGTTGGCCGGGCGGCGGGCACCGACTTCAACGCGATGTTCGAGGTGAGCGTGAACATCCACCGAACGTTCTATGTAAGATTGAGCACCATCTACTCGAACCTCGATCTTCGGCGTCGACGCTGCGACAAGAATCGACGGCGCGGCACGTTTTGGGAGAGTATCTGCAAATCGCGATTCTTCTTCGAATCGTTCGGCTGTTGACCGGTCGCGTTAGCTAATCAGTTCTCGTCGTTGTCTCATAACGTGTCGAAGCAGCGTCGATGCGAAGCTGAAAACTACCTCAATTTCATCTACTTTCGCCTACGGAGAACTCAGTTTTAGAGTGCCAGCGGCGATGTGTTCTGCCCTGCAAAATTCCCGTTTATTTGATCACAGGCGACACGATGACGAGAAAGGAGTCGACTATCGTCGATATTCAGCTAATTTCACTCGTTGTAATCCTCATCGAAGAGCGATTGGCGACCGACTTCGAGGGCCTTCTTTCCGATCTGGGCGGATCACTCGGCCTTTAGCTTAGCGCCAGCTTCGCCGCCGTGGTGCACATCCGGTCTTTGTTCTGCAGGCGATTTTCAACTAGTTTAGTGACAGATGGAAATAGAAATGAAGCTAGCCGAGCGCAAAAACTGATCAAGCGTTAATGGAAGAGTGATTCTCCAAAACTAGGAGGAAGACATTATGTAACACATCGAAGGCTACTTCAAGAGCTGAGCGAATTGGCTTTGCTCTTCTATGAAGCATAATAAGACCATGTGCATTTTATGTTTAGATCTTGTTTCCTTGCTCATTTCAGAAGGTGTTGGGGCTTTTCATTTTCACGCTTTTCCGTTTTCCGACATAGCTTTTCAAAGCAAAAATTTTCAAAAATCACCACAAGCATTTGTAATTTTTTTCGCCCCCGAAAACATTTTTTTAAAACGCAAAAAGTATTAGTATTAACTCGATTTGTTTTGGGATTTTGCAAAATAGTTCGGCTACGGCACACGTTTTGGCTATATGATTCTTGGAGTCTCGAAAACAGAATAGAAAAAAAGAGAAATTTTCCGGCGTGGTCGGAAACCGAAAGGAAACAGAAAATGGAAAATCGGCCCGAAAACAAACTAGTTTTGCTACGACGATTTACTACGCAAAAACACTAATTTATCCGAAAGATGCCATTCGTCACGCAAAATTTGTCTTTGCTTTTCCCATGTGCATCGGATGACAAACAGTCATTGTCGTCGAACTCATCGTAGTTGCTTCTCGCGCCGTTTCTTTCGTTCGTCGTACTTTTCTAGCCTAAAGGAACGAACTCTTCGAAGCGACCTTTGACATGCGGCTGTTGCCGAACATGGCCATTTCTTGCTTACAAGTAGTTTGCTATTCCCAGAGCAGCGAACACCAGGCAAACTGAGATCGTTATCATGAAAACTCGCCGAAAATACTGAGCTTCATCCTCCGTCAACGGTCGCATGTTGCGTCGCGGAGAAAATGGGTTTTCCTCTCTTTGATAGAAACTTTGAGCCAGTCGGCAAATGTAGCGAAGGCGTTCGCGAAACTTCTTCGATTTTGTGCATTTCTATTTGCTAAGCAACAACGGGTTCTTGCATAATTTAAATGAAAAAATTTGTCAACACTCGTCTAGGACAAAGAGGCGCCACGTTTGATCTTTCTCAAAATTGCATGTGTGTACTATAAGTACTCCTTGGGCTGGAAAAGACAAATCCTAAAGTTGTGGCTTAGATGATATTTTGCTGTGCTCATAGATATTAGCAACGTGGTATTTTAAAAATTTTTCGAAAATTAAATCTACCCGTACATTTCCAATTATTGCTACGGAGATAGCAACTATTGCTACAATAGATTTTAGCTATTTTGAAAGTATATTTCTGCATTCTAATATGGGTCCCTGGGATAATATTGGGTAGTGTGCAGTTTTTCTAACCACACACACCCACACGTTATACCTGTGTTCACGACAGGAGCCAATCGATTTTTTTTGTGAATAACTGCAATTTATTCGATTTTAAAACAGAATCAAAGAAAACGTAGAGAGGTAAAGAGAAAAAATTCAAATGCAATTTTCGTGCCCCATCTAACACCGACGTGTCGCCAACACTTGACAGTACATTTTTTGCCCCTCAATTTTGTCCCCTTCCGATTATTATTTTCCGGGCCAATGATTTGGGAGACTATAATCGGAAAAATACGGTAACCTTAGAAAATTAAAAGTCAATGAAGAGTGAGAAGATAATCGTGCATAGGAATTTCGTTCGGTGCACGATGCACAAAGAAAAACTCTGTGCACCCAATATGCACCGAAAGTTTTTACTAAAAAGCGTAATATTTTTCACCGTTTTTCGAACATTTTTACCAAAATTTTTAAGTTTTTTGAAGATTTTTTGAAAAAATTATTTTCGGTTTTAAAATTGTAACAAATTTAAGCACGTGTCTTAAAAAATTTAACGATATTGTCCAAAATGCCAATATGCAGACGTTTCTTACACTTTCTCTGCTGGCCCAGAAATGGATTTTTTAATTTTTTGTGATTCTTCAGTTTTCGGTGCACACCGGTGCACGTGCGTTCACCGGTGCACGTGGCCCACGTTGCTCAGGTCTGCCCATCCCTAGTTGCTACGATGTGAAAGATCAGAGGAAACTCCATTCTACTTTTACGTCATTCCGTCTGCTTTGCCTAGGTGTGTGTTTCTCTTAAATTGCACTCGAAAATGCACTGGATGATGTGTCACAAAAAGAAAGGAAAAGAGAAGCAAACGCACTTACGTTTTATATCGTTGGATTGTCTAAAAATCCCAATTTAGTTCTCGGATTACTAGCAGTTGATCGGTTAGTTTCAGTGGCAAAAATGAGGTATTACAGAAAGGTGCAAAAACGTTAAAATGTGGCCAGTACGTGCAAATGTCCCAATTAGACCTTTCAAACGTCAAAAGCGAGCGCTTTGCTCTCTCGTATAAGACGGGAACTATTAAAAACAAGCAAAAAAGTTTTTATCTCCGACTGGGCACAAGAAGGGAGGGGGGGGGCAGAAAGTGAAGAAAACACCATCCGCTCACCACCAGTGAAGAAAACACCACCATTCTCATCGGAAAACACCATCCGCTGCCTCGAGGACGATGGGTCAGTGTTTCGGACTTCACGACGAATGGCACACACCCGATTCGGTGAACGCAAACGCTCAGCGCTCTGCGCCGAGTCGATCGCAAGAGGCCGGAGACGTCAGCAGAGTCCAGTTATCAAGTTCAGCATCGGCTCTCAAAGTCGAAACCTCAGCGTTCGAAATATCCTCCTAATTAAATTTACACTCATAACGAATTCGTGTGCCACTCCTGCCGCTGTTCGCGTTTTTCGACAAGTATCCGAGATGTTTCTCAAGTCGCCTCCTGGATGGGAGCTACTGATCAACGAGCTCATCGGCATGGTCGAGGCCAATGAAGCGGACGATGCGGCGATCATCGGCTTTTTCATCAAATCGCTGTCAGCGCCGACGGAGGAGCAACTTTCCGAGCTAGTGGAAGTGCTCTTCGCTCGTTCGGATTTTCCCGAAAAATCCGTTCTCTGACACGTAATCGTCTGCAATGTCATTAGCCATCTTGCCGTCGCGTTTTCCGCATGGCAAATTAATACGCCCGTTTTCATGCAAGCTGCAATCCTCTACCTCGTTACCCATTTCACGGAGTCGAATCAACCGCGCCTAATTTTGCGCTCCTTGTTGGCACTAGTGAAACTTTCGCGACTCGTGGAAAACAAGTGGAAAATCGTGAAACACCTCGGCCAAAAGGGAGCGAATTGTCTCGACAGCTTGAGCGATGGAGTGACGCGTACGACCTCGAGAAGCGACAAGTTGGCTTCGCGACGCAATTGGCACTTGACAGCGTGTTCGTCGAAAAGCGTCGACGATTTTCCTTATGCTCGATCAGTAAACGGCCACCGACCAGTTAAGATTGGTCCGAATGGGCTCGAGGCGCGAAACGATGCGGTAACGTTTGAGAGCGTGAGAGGAACGTTCGAAGCAACGAAGGGTGTTTGGTACTTCGAAGCATTCGTTGTTACGAACGGTAATAAGCAAGTTTCAGGGGATTTTTCACATTTCGGAGACGCATACGTGACGTTGCCTCAAAATTTGACTTTCTTGACCTGACCTATCGTCGTTGTCAATAAATATAAATTATCTGGGGTAGCGGATGCCGTCACTTTATCACGCGTCGCTCTTGCCACAGATTAACAAGTCGGACGTGCCGATCCGTAAACCCACTTACGCGTAAGAAACATAGCTTGGAGTAAAAAGATTATCCTAAAAACTTTTGAAAATAAAAAATCGCATTCGTCTTTTCAGAAATTTCTGCACTACTCAGAGCTTTCATGCTCGAACAGCGTTTTTTTAAGTTTTGGTTTCGACGAACGAAGGAGCAAAATTTTCTTTGAAGGCTTGCTGAAACGAAAACTCGACTAGTGTAACTATTGCTTTGCTGGATAAAGATTTTAATTTTGGAATTTTGACATGAAATAAATTTTTTAAATAAAATTTTACATAATTTCTCCGCGATAAAGATACTCGATTATTTTCTGAGGACGGTGTTGGAGACGACAACTACTCTGTCGGCTACGACGGTTGCCGGAAAGTCATCTGATACGGCAAGCAGTCGCAACCACAAAACACTCACGACGAATAGCGTCCGTATGATGTCGTGGGATGCTTGCTGAATCTCGATAAGCTCTAAGTGATGTTCTCCCTAAACGGAACGCCACTGGAGCAACCAATCACGGAGATCTTTTGCACTGCCAGTCGGGCTTCTTTCTGGCGATCACGCTGGCCCCGGTCAGCAGTGTTCGCTCAACTTTGGTGAACGGCCGTTCAGATTTGCACCTCCGGGAACTAAAATGAAAATATGAACGACGCGGCGAAGCTGACCTCGTCCTGGAGAGCTCAAGTGCTTCCACGAAGCAAGAGATATGCGCTGCTGAAGTGACGAGCAAGCGAAGTTCGTTTCGGACCTATGCATAGTGTTCGCAGCGAAGCCGCCGTAGTTTGCTCTCTATCGAATCCTTCTCTTCCTGAGATGATACTCCGCGGAAAAGTCGATAGAATACTGTATATGGCCGCTACAACTGACTGCGGTAAAATACTTTTTCGTATGTCGGTGACGGTTTGATTAGTCCAGCAGTTCGAAGCAAAGGCGAAAAAGAGAATTGCCTTCTTTCGGAACGACGATCGAGAAAATTCCAAAAAAATGTAAAGTTTTCAGTCGAATCGAATTCCAAATATTTTGATCGAATTTTTTGGTGAAAAATCCGCCAATTCGAACTGTTTCGAATTTTCTCGAAAAAATTTGAAGAAATTCGTTGACCCTGGAACGACACCCCTTACTAAAAAATTTCCTCTGCTGCTGAAAAATTTTCTGGTTCCGTGATTTATCTCCTGTCTCCCTCATTTTCACTCTGATTTATTCTCCTTGGTAGTGCGATCGCAAAAGTGTTCCGCTTGTTCTTATCGCTGAATTTTATACGCATGCATACTCTCGCTCACCACATAATTTTTACACTTTTACGGTTAACAAAGACCCAACTATAATTGTGTGATGCTTCATGCTTAGCGTGCGTCGAATATGTCGAAGCTAATTATAGATCCTGAATGCACGCATAAGGACATCTGACTGTTAGCTTGCTAGCTTCGCTCTTCGAAATTAGAAGTCTTCAAACTCGCGCATGTTTATTACACACATTACGCACACGCAAAGCATCGACTTTCAGCTTCGTGCGACGCAGCGGATGATTGAATACCTCACACCACCTCATACGTCGCGGCTAAAAAATTAGAACTTCCTCCTGCTCACTCGGTCAACCTCCCGACGGGTTGCGTGCGCCGTTTTTTCTTCATCGTCTGCGTCTATTATACCAACCTCCAGGAATGTGTATCCATCCATGCCGGCTTTTTCCCTGTCGATAAAAATTTACTCCTGGCAGCTGCTGCAAGCTCGAACGCGAGCAGCTTGCGTAAACTTGCGTTCGGCTTCCAATTTTCTCCCGCCGCGTAACCGGCCACCGAATTATCAGATTGACGGAAAAGAGATCAGCTTACTTTTGGTGGCCGAAGCTTAGCATCGAGAAAGCTTACGCAAGCGAACGTAAAAAGAAGGCAACCCTCTTGTGTCCGCTTGAAAAGTGCTGTGATTGATTCGGCCTCGGCGTTCGTTGCTGGACCTGATAAGGCGGAAAGAAGAAGCTGATTTGTGTTTTTCTGAAAAAAGCGATTTTCTGGACCAGACGATGCTTTCATTTCAACCGCAGCTGCAGCGTCATCATTCGCATCGGCATTCGACGTCAAGTGCCGGAGGGCGAAAATCGAGTTGGGTACCACGTGACCTGAGTGGCGAAGGTCAACCGTCGGAGTTGACGTTTCCGACCCTATCGGAGGAGAATGAACCTCCCGTAGGCCTTCAACAACGTGGCTACACTGCGCTGGCGACAAGCGGCGACGAATTTAGTCCTTCGATCGATGAAGCAAGTGGTCGGTGGGGTCACGTGACGAGATGCTTTTAATGTGTTGTAAACTTTTTTTAGGTCACGCTGGTTTCGCCCCATGTTCGACCGGCAAGAAAGTGGCCCTGTAGACCCTGCGGCCTTATTCTCGGGTCGATGCATATTGTTTTAGCGATTGCGCTAACGCTGTTCGATCTGTCCACCAACTGGCTCACGTACGTGTCATATGGTTGCAGAAGCAATGTGCCTGTATTAAAATATCCGTTTTGGGGATTTTTTGTTTGAAAAATCATATCCGAATTTAATTTTTAAAGAAAAACATGTTTTTATTATATATCTATAAATTTAATTTAATTCAAATTTTAGTTAAAATTTGAAAAATTATTTTTGATTCAATAACGAGCAAATTAATTTCAAGTTAAAATTGAGTGGTAATTTAATATTGAAAATCTTTTATTTTGTTTTATAGAGAAACCGCGTTTGGTATTACATCTGCGATTTTCTTCTTAATTTCTGGCGTGCTTGGGCTTATCGGTGCTCGTCGTCTCGACAAGGGAACGATCACGCTCTTCCTGATATTCTCCGTCGTGAGCCTCTGCCTTTGCTTGACGATGTTCGTCGAAAGCGTCGCCGCGATGAACATTCTCACGGACAAGTGCTTTGAAGGTCCCTCGGAGACCGGCGTCCAGCTCACTCGCTGTCGTCACGACCCGACGGCGATTGCGCACGCGATTATCATTTTGATCTCGATCTTCGAAGGCATCGTCGCCCTAATATCAATCATTGTTTCTGTCCGATCTCTACGAAATCTCTATCGAATTCTATTTCGGCATCCTGCATCTCCGTACGTTGCACTCGTGTCTGGCTCGGAAGACGTTCTCGACCGTCCGAAGCGAATCGTGCAAGAGAAAGTGGTCACGAGCAGTCCCTTTACGAAAGTGAGGCTTGACTATAACGTCAAGGACTAAAGCTGCCGTCAACCAAAACTGAGTGGCGCAAGCAGAGTCAGCAATGTTTTTTCTTCTAAAAATACGGAAATAAAATTTCAATTTCCTAGCCTTTAGACCGAAACAGAAACGCAAAATATTCATCGCCCCGGCGGCAAAAGATCAAAAATCGCGAGGAAAATACGGGCAGTAGAAAACCTTTCAACAAAAGTCTGGCCTCATCCTGCAAAAAAATTATAGTTGCCGTTGGCTAAATCTAAACCAGTTTTCTAATATTTACATTTTCGAGGTGAACTATGTTGCGGAAAATAGTAGAGGTGGTAAAAGAATTCAATCGCTCGAATATGTGTTTCTCACAAACGCAAGAAAAACGTGTCGTATACGCAGCGCTTAGCGCAACGCCGATTCTCATTTATTGATTTCTGTTTGGCAAATCGATATTTGCTTCTTTTCCACAGTGAAAATGTCACGTGATGTAGACGTTCCGAAGCTGAGCCAAACAGCCGCCGAAACTGTCACTGTCATAAAGATGCTTTCATCGGATTTTTGGAAAGAACGAACAGAACTGCGTCCACGATAAAATATTCCTCAACATATGATATGTGATGCGAGAAGCCGGTTAAACCGCCCCACAAAACCAAAGAAAGGGTTTATCTCCACCAAGATACGACACCACAAGTGGACAGCAAAACATAAGTCATCACTCCGTAAGTCCGACTGACAGACAAACCCGCAAAAGAAACGTGGCTAACCAAACGTCACGTTCCTAGATCTGCTTGCTAGCATCGATACACGTGCTATCAAAATACATGCAAAAGGATGATACCAGCACTGCTATTCTCCCTTCATATCAATATATTATTATACCTATAATACACATAGGCGGACGGTGTGATTCTTTTAGAAGCTCTCTACACGAAATTTAAGTTAGCCTATTAAACTGAACTAAAATTTTAAACTGCAATTGCTGTTTGGGCGTCAGTTGCTGTGATTAAAATTTTCTCAGTCTCTGCTGTCACTTAAACTCTTGAACATCAGTTTTGCCGCCGGATTCTCTGGTTCTATTCCTTCGAATACTTGCACACCGCGCGAAGATCGATACTCCTTGAACAAGATCGTTTTCTCAGTCGTAAAGTCCAGTTTCTCGAACATTGCTTGCGACTTAAACGACGTCGCCGCCGTCGAAACGTACTTGTAACCTTGCAGCTTTGCGGTCGCCTAAGACAAAGTTTTGCTGTCTTCTAAACTGTCTCAACTAGAGTCGGCGTTTGGGGGAGGCAAAATTTAGCCTCATGGAGCCCCCATTTTTAAACAAAAAATTTCTAAGCCCGAGAGCAAGCTAATATGCATCACTAACAGTGATAAATTGTATGCCTGGTGTACAGAACGATTCGGTCATGCTATTTGCTCAAAAATAAGGAAATTTTGAGACAAACTTGAAAAAATTGTCGAAAAAATGGCCAAAGTTTTTTTGGAAAAAACGTCGTTGGCGGTTGGGGGGCATTTTTAAACATTTGTCCCATTGGGGATGGGGCGGGGGCCCATGGAGCGGGGCGCCCCATTTTGCCAACCCTATCTCAACCTTCTCTCATTCGGCAAGTGAGCAAGCGAAGCGAGCAAAAAGAAAAAAGTCGGGCTCCCGTCCTCTCGCTCTCCACCGTAGACAAAAGTAAGCGGGTATTCTGAGAATCATGACATGTCCACCATGTGATAATGCCAAGTAGTGGAAAAGTAACTTGAAGCTGCGGGCTCTACAGCTTGCGTTATTGGATATGCCAAAATACACGTTGTCTGCTCGATTATTTCTGGGAGGAGACTACCAATCAGAATCGAGCCGAGCGTCCCACGTAAAAGATGGGCGGTCGGCAGGCACTTTCTCAGAGGGTGGGCACCACTTGCGTGGACGACAGAGGCCGCATGGGTGTTCGTCACTTTCCGAATAATCTTCGATGACATCATACGTGTACGTCCCTCTGAGTTTCGACACTCAACTTGCCACGCTCGATGTGTTTCAGAAAGTGACGAACACTCCCACGCGGCAAGTGGTATTCACCCTCCGGGAAAATGGCGCCGTGCCCGCCGACCGCCTACCTTTTACGTGAGACGCTCGGTTCAATTCTAATTGGTAGTCTCCAAGCAAAAATCGAGCAGACAACGTGTATTTTGGCATATCCAATAACGCAAGCTGTAGAGCCCGCAGCTTCTTTTCGAATTCAGCAACTGAGCGTAGCGAGCAACAAGAAGGATTGTGCTTGCAAGAAGGCCATTCCCACTCTACAGTCTATCCCCCGCGGACAAAAGTTGGCGGACCGTGGAAGCAATGCATGTAGAAATTAAACATAGATCCAACTTGCCAGTGGTACTGCGCCCGTTTTTTGCCTTTTATGTCGGATGCGTTTCGGCTTTGCCGATTTACTTGTTAGCTTTGCCGGTCCAGTTATTACCTCGCTTGACTGCACGAGCCTCTGCGCAATCCGCTGTCGCCGGTAGTCCTTGTGTACGGAAAGAATAGCAAAGTTTAGTAGAACTGAACATTCGGGAGGTAGAAAACCAAAAACATCGCCGCAGACATGCTCGAGAAATTCAAGTATTGGCGCACGCTTGGGCGGATACAAAGCGTAGAAGTCGGTCTGTTTCGGCGGGCTTGAACGCCATTTCGCTAAGCAGAGAGCAACGCCAACCACCTTCCACAACGAGGCGTCATCGACGGCGACGAACGAAGCGCCGTGCGAGATGCTAGTGTAGACTAGCTCGACGAAGTGCGACATTTCCTCCTTGGTGCAGGCTAGCGCTCGCGTTAGGGGTTCTTCGGGGCGGTAGCTGTCTTGGAGCAGCGCAATGACGCCGTTGACGTGCGCTAGCGTTAGCGGCTCGATTCGAACGTGGGCCATTTCGCAAAAAGGATTTTTCTTCACGTTTGACGCTAACTCGTGCCGTGAAACGCGTCGTCGTACAACGAGGGCACTAACGAACGACGTCCCATCTATGAGTGAGGGCGGGAGGGGAGAGCCTAGACGACGCAACAAGTGGGCCCAATAACGCTAATTGGCAAACGCAAGTAGTTCTAGCCAAGTTTTGCGAAGAGAAAACGGATACAAAAAATTGAAATTTTTCTGGGAGGTCTTTTATGGAGAACCCGCGCGTGCAAATCGACGCGGTTAATGGCACAGTGGTCGTAGTTTGCATATATTTCTGAGCGTGTGCGCTGTTTTCGGACGATGTTTACCTTTGGCGTTAAAGTGACGCGTTCAAAAGTACTACTTTTCCCGTTTCCACGGTGGAAATTTTCTGCTGTCACAGCTCGAGTTTGCCCCGCCGCCGTTCAGCTTTTCCATACGTTTACCGGCAGCATTACCATTATGCGCCTAATAGAAACGGTTTCAGTTGTTCGTACAGCTGCTGTTTTGCATATTTTATTTGATCGTTGGTTCTGATGCTGATGTTTTTCAAGCCACGTTAGTTGCTGGGACCTGTCGGGAAAATATTTCTTTTGCTTTCGTAATTTTAGGACCACTAAGGGGTCATTCACAATCCACGTGGACTAAAAAGAGCAGTTTTTGGACTTCGTGGGCTTCTGTGGATTTTTGGGCACAACCACCCCCCGTAGTCCATGTGGACTCGTGCCCTGGCATAGCATACAGCGGTTCAGGGTGCCCGTACAGGAGTTCTGCTGGTTGTTCGGACACAGGAAAAACGAAATTTTTGGAGGAGAATCTGTTCGGAAATGACCTTTCAGAACAAAAATTTCGCTTCAAAGGAATCAACAATAGTGAAAATTTTTGCCTGGCTTCGCTCGGCATCGGTATGCCTATCAATTTTCCATTTTCAATTTGAAAACACTAGCATTACAGTAGTTCACATGAACTTTTTCTGGGACTCCCACTCCCCTCAAACTGACGTGGACTTTCTTAAACTTTTTGGGAGATTCCCCCACCCCCTTTTCGCGTCCACCAAAAGTTAACCGACGTTGACGCCCAGCGGATAACAGTACAGTGTGTTCTACGCCGAGACATTGAAACCCTTGGGTGTTCGGTTCGGTTCCAAGGCTAGAGCTAGTTTTAAATCGAGGCCTCATTTTCTCTTTTTCTTCAAAAACTTATGTGCTCGTGTATTTTGTCAAACGGCAAGATGCCTTTTCGGCTTTGCCGATTTACTTGTTTTCCGATGCACAACAAACATTTTGTTCTGTTTTTGTTTGTTTTTCAAAACCTAACAAAGTGCGTTTGTTAATTAACAAGGAAATCACTAGATGGGCCCGTCGGTCTGTCAGTCTGTCCGACCATCCGTCCGCGACGTTCAGAGGATCATAATTTTGTGTGCCCCGCGTCGAAATTGTGGAACACCATAATGTTCCAGACTGTTCCACGGTGTTCCAGAACAAAACGTATGTGCCTCGGGCAATTTTGTTTGAGGGGTCATCCACATATTATATAATCAAAGGAGGGGGAGGGGGTCTGGCCAATGATTATGTTATGTGTAAAAGAGCCTATCTCTTACACATAACGTTGATTATCGAGGG
>JAQGBB010000416.1:0-19897 GCA_034691745.1 Prismatolaimus dolichurus
TCAAGGCAGTAAAGTCCACCAATGGCGGCGAGTGCGGCAGCCGACAAGGTAACGCCGTGGCAATGACGAACACCGCCGAATGCGAGACTTTTTAGCTGCGGCGCTGCTTTTGCAATCTCGTCAACGACCTCTTTGCGAATGACGGCTTCTGGTGACCCATCGGAATCAGAAAAAATCAGCTCGAGCAAGTGGACGCCAACTCGACTGAGGATACAACGTACGCCGTCGATGGGAGGCAGACGCTCAACATCGGTCGGCCACGTGACGGTATGCGCAAGGCGACGAGGATCAATCAATTCAGTTTTCAGAGCGATGGTCGCCGATTTCATGAGGTCAAATGGCAGCCACGATTTCCATCTAGAAACAAAGACGAGCAGATTTTTCTGTCGTTTATCAGCGGCAGCATTTTGGCAGCCACGCGAAGCCGGCTTGGAGAAGTCGAAGGGGAGGGAGAAGGTCGCGGGAGAAGCCATTCGCACCCTTTTGATGCGGCTTCACTTCGAAGACACACGTCGAGCTCCAGGTGTTTCCGCAGTTCACCGAAGCAATCTGCGTCGAGACAGTGTATGCTTGTACACTCTATCATCGTTGCAGCAATGGTGGGCGAAGAGACAACTTCTAAAGTGAAAAAGTGCTGCTGAATCAGTAAATCTTGCCCTCGGTATATGTAGGGAAAAAGATGATTTTTTGACAGCAGAAGCTCGTCAACAACACTCAGACCACCGTTGCTTGACTGCAGTAGCTACTCGAAAGCAATGTGTGCAACATTGCTAATTTAGCAGAGAATGCTTTTCGACACTATTATAATCTCTAGACTAGCTACTCACTGCAAGAGCAACCTCTCAAACGGTAGGACATGATCGAGAATTTGAAACAAAGTTCGACTCATCAAAAGGAGACTCAAAATAGCGCACATATACGCACGAAGCCTGAGCGTACACATATGACGTCATGCTAGACCTTGAACTGAGACAAGAGCTAAAACGCAAAATTTGACAAAACACATTTGCTAGCTACGGTATTTCTGTACACTTCGTCGTTTCGGTATAGCAGTCGTCAAATGAAGATAAACCGAGGCGGCCGCGAATCGGTAATATGAATCGCTTCCATGCCGTGCAACTGGCGAAAATCGTCGAGAATGTGCGCACTCAATCCGGCGAAACGAAGGCGCTTCAACTGAGAGCAGCTGTCGACGAGGGAGCCAATGATCGAACGAGCACCGTTCGGAAGCTGGACGGAGACGAACATGGTGCTCTCAATTGATAATTCAACGAGTGGCAGCTGCGTTCGAATGAACCGACAAAAATCAAAAAGATTCAATTCCAGAGAACGATGTCAAGAATGTGCAGCGTGGCAGAAATGACGTGGATAAAGAAGAGCAATCCGCGTGAATATGAAAATCGCACGTGCAACTCGCTCAGCTGCGTCAGCATACGGACGACAACGCTGAGCGATCCTCGAACAGTCGCTGTACAACTGACCCGAGAAACGCGCCCACTCGGTCATTTCGTCGTGCAATTCAACGTCAATCGAGCACGGAATCCGTCCGATGGCTTAAGTCCTTCGAAGCTGAGATGCTTCAGCTTCGGCGCTCGATCAGGATCTCGGTGACGACTGCCTCGCGAATCGGTCGCATTTTCGGCAAGCAAAGAAGATTTGGCTAGACTCGCGAACGCCGTTCGAAGATGATGGCCAACTTTTTCGAGACGCTGCTGAAGAACGAGAATGCGAGCTTTTGGCTTGCGAGGAAACACGACGACGCTCGAGCTATGCACAGGTAAATCGAGTTGTTTTCCATCGTGAACTTCCGCCTCTGTGAAGCACTCGAACGGAAGCCTTGCCAGGTGAAATTCAACAGCGACACAGCCGACATAGCATGCACGCTTGCGGAGCTCCGTCAGGCAATCGTCGTCGAAACATAGAATCGAGATGTCTCTTGCGTCTTCATGTCGCAGGAAATTAGCAAATCTTAAATGCAAGAAAGAGAGACAAGACTTCCAACACGGTGTATGCATTGCACTGAGCGCTGAGGGTCGGCGAACTTGCTGAAAAATGTGCAAAGCTTCAACTACATTGTTAACGAAATCTCCTCTGCTAAGAGGAAGCGGAAAAAAATGCCCGCTTGCGAAGAAATGACACGATTTCACACGTATCAATGGCACAGTAGTAGGCATCTATATACAAACGCACGTTAGTCGAACATGTAGTTGTCAACTTCTACAAGCTAGCTTAGCTTTACGCACTCCTGACATATGTCCAGCATGAAACCTGCTAATAACCGCCAATGCGAAAACGAAGACGGACAAATCATTTCGCAACGAGCGAAAACATTCTACATGAAGGCATTAGCGCACTCTGAGATCCCACCAATCGACGCATATAGTGTACACATTTGCTACGCAAAATCATGCGGACGTCGCGGAAATTCCAACTGATTCACAAGTGCTATTAAAACTGACCAAGTCATCTTCTTACAAATAAACAAACTGGCAAAACTCGAAGTTTATGAACAAAATTTAAAAAGCGTGAATTGCAGATCGTCAAAGTGCGTCGAGAAACTCATCGACGTCTCTAAGTTCCCAAATAGACTTCAGCGGTACACTCGATGACGATGCGCCGACGATCGAAGGATTCGTCTGCTCGCCGAACGTTGTGAGACGCACGAGCCTCGCCGCATTCGTCTCGTGATTGATGATGAGTAGACACTCCTTGCCGGGGCGCGAAGCCTTCCGGTAACGATAGATCGTCTCGGCGTCGACGACCGTCGGCTGGAAATTGCCGCTCGCGTCTACGCAACACGTTTCGCCGATGGTCAGGCGATAGCGTACGGGTGGCTGCCGAACTTTCTCAGCCTTGCTCGCGGACGACCTCATCTCTGCACAGAACGAAAACTTCTTTGACGATGGAAGCTGAGGGTACCCGAGCTACATATATCTGCAGCTAAAACCGGAGCCGGGCGATTGAGCTAGAGAAAAATTAACGGCGCTTGACTCACCCACTGCGCTAATACCCTCAAACATTGTGGAACACTGTCCTGGAACATCTCCTCTCATCACACGTTACCCTCCGCTTTTGCGGGGAAGAGGTTGAGTCGCGATTGACCAGCTAGTACAAGTATCCCCACTTCAGCAAAGGCCGAGAAAAATGGCTTGAGAAAAGCAGCTAGCATAAGCTTGAAGTCCGTACGTACCAGCATTTAGGCGCGATAAAGACGACTCGAGCTTCTGACGTTCGGTTTCCATGATGCTCGTCCAGCGCATGACAACGGCGATCGATAGTTTCTTGACATCCGCTGGAACACGACTCGTCATTCACCCACCGAGCCAGAACCACGGAGGACAGAAGCTGAGTTATGTACCTCAATAGCTCAACTTACCGCGATAAGGCTCGACTTGAATTCGATCTTGCGAAAGTTCGGCAACAATAGTCAGCGTTGGCTCGTCGGGATTCAGTAGGTCCGCCACTACGTTCGTCGGAATCTCGGCGAACAGCTTCAGCAGCTGAACGACAAAGTCCCAGTTCGGCTCCTTCACTGCTTCGTCGAGCCACTTGCCGAGAAGACGCCAGCTGCCTGGATCGATGTGACTGCAAATCGAGCAAAGTTGTTCAAGAAAACACAGGGCATGCAAAGTTCAGCTGAAACTTACGGCTGCTTATTCATCACGGAGACAGTGCTGCGAACACAATCGATGTAAGCCAGTTTCTCCTTTAAGGTCGTTGGGTCGCTCATTTTCCCCGGGACACAGAGGCTATGATGGATTATGGGTCGTCCCGTGCGAAAATGAAGGCTCGTGGTCGGCCTTTCGTCCTAAAGTCAAAAGACTTCGTTGCTGTCGGCTGACTGGCGGACTGCAGGCTAGCAAGGCGAAGACGGACACTGCCTCAGGCCACTTGACAATCCACAGTACGCAGGTAGAATGCAGACGGAAGGGTTACGAGAAGTTTTCGCAATGCTCGTCAGTGTATAAAGCGAAAGAGAACAGCACATTATCAACAAACGTTTTTAGAGGGTTATTGGAAGGCAATGTGGGCGAATCACCTCTAACCTAACCCTTCTGATGGCTCTCGGCGAGACTTTGAACCGCACAATAAAGCACGGCGGGAAAGTCCAACTCACAGAAAAACCCACATCAAATTTACCACCTCGTTAGACGCAACGAACGCACAAATCCACAAACAATTATAGAGTAACATGTTAAATTACACCCAGTCGCGCGATCAACTACGACAAATTGATGTCCGCAAATGTGCAAATCTATCGCAGAAATTACACTCAAGTCGGACAAGTTTTGGCAAACGCGCAAACTAGTGGAGAATTCGCTGAGGCACGTCGCAAACTAGCATATTCTCACCGCAAAAAAAGAACGACGAGCACTCCAAATGCTGCCAGAATAGGACGTACCGGAAAGCAACATTGCAGCGAAAAGTCGCTGAACTGCACATAGCTTTCGCACTTTTCGTCCGCCTACATACAACCACACGGATACGTCAAGCAATACTGTAACACAGGAACCACAACAGCAATACATTTTGTGTCAGTTTTTTGCTATTTTGAGTGACTTTACACGTATTTTGTCATTAATCAATCAAACAGCATCCGTTTTCGTTCGTTTTAGCACAATTCTAGCAATAGCGAATACCTCTAGTCACGACTGACAGCAGCTATCGACGCAAGAAACCGACACAAACCGTCCTGTGACTGTCGAACAATCGGAACAAACAAAACTACCTTGACTAACTGAAAACGAGCCATTTGTACAGAATAGTCATTATTATTCGTACCTCACTCAGCATCAGATGCTCCGCTTTACTCGTCAGCAGACTCGACCACGACTAACCTGATGCTGCTCAACGTCGCTTGAGTCGCGAATCAGATTCTTCTCATCGGCATAAAAATCAGAGGTCTCCTCTTTCACGACATCGCCTGACATCCACGGCACATCGCCCTGAACTGAAGCGGAAACCAACGAACGCTTCTCGTCGCCAGCTATCACGCGAAGCTCATTCGATGCTGTTCCCCCGCAACGTCTCTTCTTCTTGTGTCGTTTCACACTGTACTCAAACTTGAACGACAAACCGCAACCGTCACATTTGAACGAATGCGCGTCAGTATGAACCGCCGAATGAGTTCGCAGCTTGAACTGCGACTGAAAGAGTCTCCCGCACGTCGCACAGCGGCACTTCTCACGACGCACAAGCTGTGCACGTTGAATCGCCGCACATCGCTCCTTGTGCTTCTTCCTTCCCAGTTCGTGGCGAAACTTCTTTCCACACTCATCACACTCGAAGCGACGTTCAAGCGCATGCTTCCGTCGACACTCCTTGCTCGTTCTTATCTGTGCTTCCTCCAGCGGTCCCGAACTACCCTGCGGACATACTTTCAAACTTTTCTTCGTCTTTCTGCGTTCACGCGGTTTCATGTGCATCGTAGTGGTGTGCGTGTGGAGCCCGGCGTGTGTTGCACATTGCTTTCCACAGACCTCGCACTTAGGCACCGGTTTTCCACACTCGGAGGAGTGAGCACGAAGCCAACGGCGCCGTGAGAACGACTGACCACAAAGCGAGCATGAAAATGGTCGCAAAAGAATCCCCTTGTGCGCGCATCGGGCGTGCAGTATAAGTCCACGTACACTCTTTGCGACAAGATCGCATACGTCGCAACGAAGCGAAACCGACAGACGATTGGGATCAGGCGGAACAGTCGAAGTCACCGGCGGCGTCGACGGCGCCACAGCAGCTTCGGCACAATTTTTCTTGTGTTCCTTCAACAAGTTTGCATTCGGGAATTCAAGACCGCAAAAGGCGCATCGATGCACCGCCCGCTTAAGCGCCGAATGTGACGTCATCGAATGAAGTCGAAGCATTGCCGGACCGATGAAGCGCTTCCCGCAAACACTACATTCCATGTTCGAGCCTCCCGACGAGATTGTCGAGGATGCTGAAGCGGACTGAGGAAGGGTGGGCGTTCCATCAAGTCGAAGATCGATCAAATATGATGCATAAAATCAACAAGAAAAGCGTTAAATCAAAACATGGGATTTTGGCCTTCGAGTCGTTTACTGGAAGACTTGTAGCTGCTGCCTCCGCTTTAACCGGCTTTGTGACTTTGGGATCATCTTTGCGGGAAATGATCCTGCCCGACGACGTTGCGGCTCTCTACGATCGAGAAATTGATAGCGTGCAGCGTGGCTAAAATACTGTTTGAAACACCCACCGTGTCGGTGAGCTCTCTTCCACGAGCACTCAGCAGAGCAGCCTCTGATAGCGGAACACCGTCTCTCTTGATCTCCGAGAACTTTTCGAGCAGCGATTTCGCGTGACTCGCCATAAGCTGTAAGCTAACTAAGTAGAAAGAGAACAATGAGCATCACTTCGACCATATGAGGATGAAGGGTAGGATATGATGGATAAAATGCTGATATGCTTCTGTCTATCCATCAAAGCCAATGAGAACAGTCGTCTACATGAAACGCCGTCACATCTGCAACAAGTAAATCGGCAATACCAAAAAAACGCATCTTCTAGTTATAACGGTGGCTCTGCCCCTCAATGCGAATGGCAGCGAAACAGCGTGCTTAAAACCAAAGAACATTACATGCTTTTGGACTTGTTATGAGCTATGTAAGGCATAAATCTCAACGCGTAATAGATACCGGAAATGAAAGCGACACCAAACTTCTGCCACCGCATAAACCATTAGGAACGGAGCAAGATGTACTCGACCGGGAGCTGCAATAAGAACTTTCTCAACTTTGCACACAACTTCCTCACTTTACATAGGTCAGGCCACACGTCGAATAAACACCGGCCGATACAGTAGTAAACAACAGCTCCGTCTCCGTAAGAACAGCTCTAGCATAATTCTGTCGAATGACGCGACACTGGTCATGGATAACAGCAGTAGACGCTGTGTACAAGAGCAACTGCTGGGACTGTCTAACAACGAAAACTATTCTCGCTAGCTAAGAAACACACGCTCATACACAACTCCTCTACCTCGTTCTGCGTCGGATGCTCTACTTTAGCCGTCAACGAACTCAAAAGTGGGCGGCTGCTGTTGTACGTCGTTTTGGACGCCAAACGGATTTGCTTCGTCGTCGTCGGCGTAAAACTCGGACGGCTCCTCTTCAACGATGACCAATCGAGGAACCTCTTCTTCGGCCGCCATCAACGACGGAGGGTCGTTCCGAACTGCGACAGCAACCGATGAACGCGTCTTATCGCCGACAGATGCACATTCACGAAACTCACTCGCGGGTACATTCAGCGCCGCTCCTCGACAGTATCCCTCCTTCTTGTGATATTTCACACTGTGTTTGTACTTGAACGACGATCCGCATGCGTCGCACTTGAACGGACGCGCATCCGAATGAACAGCCGCATGGATTCGCAAGCGACTCGGCGTCCGAAAAAGTTTCCCGCACGTCGCACAACGGTGCTTCTCACGACGCTGAAGCCTCTCGCGTTGAAGCTCCGCACACTTGGCGGAGTGAGCGCGGAAGTATCGATAGCGTGCGAACGGCTTGCCACAAAGAGAGCAAGAAAAGAAACGCACGATCGTTCCCTTGTGCATGCGTCGAGTGTGGCAGAGAAGTCCTTGTAGCTTCTTCGCGACGTGACCGCAGACGTCGCAGCAAAGCGAAACGGTCACGTGATTGCCATCTCGCTGTTACACTTGAGGGTGGCTCGAAGTCGGAAACGGCTGCGTCGACGGCGCCGTAACAGTTTTGGCACAACTTTTCTTGTGTTCCTTCATCGACTTTGCATTCTTCAATTCGATACCGCAATAGGTGCATCGATAAGCCGCTCGCTGAAGCGTCGAATGCGACGTCATCGTATGTAGTCGAAGCAATGCCGGACCGATGAAGTGCTTCCCGCAGAGATCACATTCTATATTTACACCTCCCGATGAAGTCTCGCCCGCGCAAAGCTGCGAAGACACTGAAACTGAGGGATGAGAGGTAGGCGTTCGATGAAGTGGAACGTCGCTCATTGATATCGGAAGACGAGACGCCTAAACCAAGGGTGTGGTCTAAAAAAGGTCGAACAAAGTTATTTACCTGAAGAGTTGTAGCTGTTTCCATTTTTACAGACCTCTTGAGCGTGCGCGAAGGCTCCACTTTTGGACGACTCAGCAGCGAAGCTTGCGAAAACGGAACATCGCCTGTCTTGTCTTGGAACAACTGTTCGCTTAGAGCCAGCTGGTTAAGCAAGAAAGAACAAGTGTATCATTTCGTCTTTTTTCTTGAGCACATGAGGAAGGGCGGATTATAGGGTTGGTAATTTGTGGCGCCCCGTGCCATACCCTTCTCCCCCCCCCCTCCCCCTGCATGGGGCATTTTTTTCAAAATGCCCTTTTCTACCAACGAACTTTTTCTCAAATTCTTCCAAGCGGAATTAGTAATATTAAAAAAAAATCCGATAAAAATTATGCTAAGTGATTCTAAATTACCCAAGTACCCTCCAATTACCCTACTTTTAACACTTGGTCCGGAATGGGGCAAAATAGGGCACCATGGAGTGAGGCAAAAATTTTCGGGGTCCGCTGCCCCCGACTACCAACCCTACCGATTACTGTATCTATATCGGTATCGGCACGCATACATATGGGACGCTTCTATCTATCTACAAAAGCTAATAAAATTGCCACTCGTCTCTATTAGACGCTGTTGTGTTCAAAAACTAAACACGCGCTGACCGTTCATGGAAAAAAGCAATAAAGAACGCCTGCCGTAACATTGAAGAGCAAGCAAATGATTGACAAGCTAAGGCAAAGGCTTTGGGGGAACATTTACCAGATTTGAGATCATGCCTCAGAGTAAGCTCCGCTAAACGCATTCCAGATTTCAAGTCAGAAAAATGCACAACCACTTATGGCAAACGACATCTATAAACACTATTGACATTCTACTCTGGAAGTGACAAAACTGACAAACTCATCTTCGGCGCCCCTTCAGAAGGACGTAAAAGCTAATGCACTACCATGCCTTCCTCAAACCACTCAGTGGTGTGCAATAATTACCGCAATCCAGAAAGAAACGCCAAAACCCATCAAACATACTGTCGAACACTTAGATAGACGCCAGTCGGCAGTTGAGTTGCAGAATCCGCGAGTGCTGCAAACTGCGCAAACGTAACCTCATCGCCACTTGACGAAACCGCAACATCGATTTTGAGTTCCTCCTTCGTCGGTTCCCAACTCGATTCTCCGGCAATACAATCGATTACACGATGTATTGATTCAGGCGTGGCACCGCTCACACTGACACACAACGCGAGATGGCGAAGCATCGTACATCCGTTGGCCAACACGTGTCGTCTGTGACGTGAAAACTCTTCGATTCGATGTTTGGGCATTCTTCGCTGATAGCTGCAAAGACCTCGGACCAGTCTAACGCTAATGTGTCACTTAGCTGCAAAGATTGGAGACCGAAACAAATTTGCCAACAAATGCCAGTTAGGCCGTCTGCTCGTTCGACGACGCTTCCGGCGTCAAAAGATGACTCGCGTTTCTAAAATTCGACCAAAAAGCTGTGAAGCCTTGTAAAAGAGAGCAAAAGACAAAAATTTTGGGGGTCTTCCCGTTCGCTCACCTTGTGTTGACCACCTCTGCGCGCATTCGGCTTGCCGGCTCGAGATAGCGGAATATGCATTCCCACACATCGCTGCTGCCGAGAAAGCGTTGGAGAAGCTGTGGCGAAGCAACGCTGAATTCGAGGGTGTCAGTTTGCGATGAAGTCGTCTCAGAGTCGTTCAGCTGCAGCGCGCTCCATATCGCGTCGCGAAGGCTAATAGTAGAAACGATTCGAGCGTTAGCCAGTCGCATAACTGCAAAACATGTTAGGAAGGCCATCCGTTCCAGGAAGACAACCTGTTTAGCTTTGCTTTAGCAATTCTGCAGAAAAACTCCGACCGTACAGCACGGTCAGGCTAATCTGGTTGGTCAGACATCGGAAAGCAATCGGGACACAGATGAAAGAATTATGTATGCGATGAAATGCACAAATGTACAATCTAGCTAGACAATTTAATACGAAAACGCTGGTCATTTTCGATGAAAAACTATCATTTCAGGCGTGTCGCTCAATGGTCATGCAAAGTGACACGTGGATCAGCCCAAAAAGTATATACCAGAGTGCAACCCACTCATCGACGCTTTTCTGGAGCAGGGTCATCGGAAAAATGTCCAACAGAAGACTTTTGACAGAAGCCTTGTCTGCACCCTAGGTACTGAAAACGTCACGCAGTAGCGGAGGCTTGTGGGCACAAATCCTGACCAGCAATGGGTTAATAGTTTAGGGCTGCCACCCCCGGGCCGTCCCTTTATCTTGACCTTATATCGTTGATAAAGCACTCCGCTGGCGTGGCGCCAGAGCAAGATTGTGTTTTCTTAGATAACGAATCAACTACTGCGTCAGCGAGGTATGTGTAGAGCACACTGCAGTGCTGAAATTAGTTGAACACATGCGAAACACGTACGTCACATAATCAGCGAAAAAACCTATACAAAAAAGCGCTGAACGTGCTTATGGCTAACAGGAAAAGGACAAATCAAACCAAGTCAAAGATATTCGCAAAGTACGCAAAATGGCAGCAAATAATATCCACAAAAGATGCGCAGCAGCCGAGCAATCACCACGGTTCGCTAAGGCGCTGTTTTCTTACCCGTTAAACTTCAACGACGAAAGCAAACCTGCATTAGCTGAGCAGAAGTTTCAAAGCTAAAAGCAACGGTCCCGCAATTGACCAAACGCAGAAAGAACATGTTGGATCATACGTACTAGTTCGACGAAGTGTGTCGAAGATGCGCAAGCTGAACGAACGGATGCTGCAGCCCATCAGCGGGCCTGAGCCTCCTATTCCGCTCCATCGCGAGCATTCGCTTGAGGATATCGACGAATTGTGCGCGATCCAGATTCTCACACGCTCGCTCCCCCGCATCGTGATTCATAAGCGGAAGTACCGACGGAATCTCGTCGAGACTGTCAAAGATCCACCGTCGGGTCTCCCTCGATTTGATCCTCGTTTCGAACTCGAACTCCTCGGTCGTCTGTGAGGAAAGCATACGACCTATTCGTAAGCAATAATAAAGAAATATGGTTGTTTTATGCCTTCAGCCGATAGTATAAGCCAAAGAACTCCTTTTCGGGCTTGAAGAAGAGACGCGTATTCGGTGCCTCGTTCAGCATGTCCATCGGAGGATTGCGCTGCGCGGCGCAAATGAAACGAATCTGCGAGAAAAGAGAAGAAAAACGACCGAACTAAAGAACAGCAAACGAACTGCGGGCACTCACCATATCGTACTCTGAATCGCCGGGGTAGAGTGGCCATCTTAAGAACAACTCGGCGACTAGACAGCCGAGCGACCACATATCTATTGATTCGTTGAACGGCAGTCCGAGTATGATCTCTGGAGCTCTAGAATTGGGTGAAACAAGTCGGATGTAGCGATCCTCAAGGCTCACGACTTAAAACCACTTTTAAACGTCAAATTTGACGTTTCTGGGTTCAATACAACACCAGATAAAATGCAAAAAGGTATGTGGAAGAAGGATTCGAACCTGCGATCTTTGGGTTGGAATTATGTCCCACCAACCATTGATGACAAATTGCAAAGAGTATCATATGTTGCGAAGAGTAAATGCACCGCACCAAGTTTTAGCCAAATCCACAAAGGCGTTCAGGACTTATGCGCAAAAAACTTTAGTTTTACATTGGAGTGAATCTTATATGGAGCGGCATGCTCGGGGAGTAGTAGGCTCTGAGGGCCGATCTTCGAAATTAAACCTACGTTTGTTCCATGCTATCTACAAAACAAATTTCAGCCCGCTAGCTTGCTTATTTATCATGCGGACGGACGGATACACGTACGGACACGTCCGATCGCATAACGCATACTGACGTGCGTCAGTAGGTAATTATATCACGTGACCAGAAGGATTACGATATTTCGGTTATAGTTGCTCTTACCGATAGAAGCGTGTCTGCAGCTTCACGCACTTGAACAGCGACGCGTGTTCGACGTACATCGAGCAGCCAAAATCGACGAGCTTGACTCGAAGCGGAAACCGAGCTTGATCGACGAACATGATGTTCTCGGGTTTGACATCAGCATGGATAATCCCGACCTGCTTCAGCTTATCAAGCGCAACGAGCAGCTGCTGCAAGATCGGACGGATCCAGTAGAGCGGAAGAGGAGCTGAACAGCTTTGCCGCAAGAACGCGCGGAGATCCTGCTCGAGCATCTCGAAGACGAGACACTTGTGCTGCTTGTGCACGAACCACTCGAATCCGTGAACGACGTTGAAGCGATCCGTGTTCTCCGACGAGAGGCGCATCATCATCGACACCTCCATCTCCGAACTGAACGCGTAGCGCGGATCGTTCATGAGGATCTTCACGGCGACGATCTCTTTCGTGCTCTTCCTCAAGCACTTCGCAACCTCGCCGAAGACGCCCTTGCCGATGACGGCAAGCACTTTGTACTCGTCGTATGGAGAGCGAAGGATTTCGTCCTTGACGAGCTGATGCTTGCCCTGCAGAGTAACCCACAAAGGGACGCACTGGGGGCCTTCCATAAGAGACGCCCGAAAAAAATTTGAATTGTTCGACCCCCCTCCCCAAGCTTGTCTGAACATTTATGTGCTGAACATGGGAAATGTCCGCAAAAAATTTGAATTTCCAGACCCCTACCCCCTCTCTAGCTCTAGACGTCTTTCATGGAAGGCCCCTAGACGTAAATAGGATGAGCACAATCTACTATGGTGCGAATCCGACGTCGATCAATCAAAGAAATCATAATCTCGAAAAAAAATGACCACACAGAGGGTTTGGACACGCAAAAAAGGCTCGTTGAACCGCGAAGTCTACGCTCGATTCAAGAGATCGAAAGTGTGCTTACCTCAAAATTTTCAACCTTCTTGCTCTTGGTTATCGGTGCGACGACGTCGAAGCCACTGCCGATGTCGTACGTGACCGTGCCATTCGCCTCCTTGCCGCCGCCGAGAGCACTTGCCTCGAAGTGGAGCGCGCGAAGAGCTGCCGCAGCACCCGCTGACACATCGGGAAGAGGACGGTTGTGCGTTTGAGATGTGTGCGCAGTTGAATCTCTCATAGCAGCGTTCGGCGAAACGTGTCTAGAAATCAAGATTTGTCATTTCGGTTGGCAGCAACAGTCAATAGCCCAGGCGGGTAGCCTATCGACGTCAATCCGAACACTATCCATGCTGTCTTCGCCTACCGCTATGAGAAAGAACACAGCACCGATAGCTTAGAAAAAAAAACAGGAAGTCCACTCGCGAACTGAGAATCGGGAAGACAACTAATTAGACAGGCTGGACAGCCTCGGATTACCGTGCGTCTGTTAACAACGTTACAGCTGTCAGTACGATTCACACTTCGTTCAGATGCTCTGTGGCAGTCGTAATGAAACTAACGTGGTATGCAAGCAGAATGAACAAGACCACATGTAGCAAACCACCGACCCGAGACGGTACATACAGCCTGATTGCTCTGATGCAGACAAACATCCTGCAGCTATACACTTAACAGAAAAATGCGAGCTAATTCGCTCTTCAGTGGACAAGTGGCCGGCAAAGCCAAAAGCATCCGGCATAAACAAAAAAAGCGCATCGGGCATATACGTTGTGTTCTGGAATACCGCGGAACAGCCTAGAACATTCTAGAACACTTTTTTCGGGGGGCTTCGCCTCCCGAACCCCCATATCATTGGTAAGTTTCGCCTGACATACTATAGAAAGGTCTGTAACACTCTGAAACAGCCTGGAACGTAAGGTGCTATTATCCTCTTGACGTCCGCTAACTTTTTTCGAGGGATAGAGAGGGGATAATAACTATCTGACCAGTAAGCCTCCTCTTTTCAGCGCTCGTTTCGTGCCAGCATATCGTCCCCAGAGTTGCTTCCCTACAATCCGTTCCGTGCACGTACAGAAATGTGCGTAAACTACGTACAATACAACGCACAGCTGCTAACACAAAACGGTCAGTACGTCATGACAACTCATCAAATTTTGCGGTCTCGAAGCCGTGCGAAAATCGATCTCCCAAAATCGGCCACAAAAAGGTCACTCGCCAGCCTGCGAAACACTCCGTCGGTCAGAAAATCGAAAAAGCAAAAGAAAACTTGCACTGACGATGAATCAGAAACACACCACACAGCGTTCGCTCTCCACCTCCGCCGGTGCAGGCTGCGCCGAAGAACCCTCGCCGCCGTGATCTTCTTCGGTCGTCCACGCTTGCGAGTCACCACAGAGTTAGCTATAAGCCGAAGCAAGCCAAAGGGAATCAGCAGAAGCGAAAACACGTGCTACCTGAGGCAAAAACGTTTTGGAATATCCCGGAACACTTCTTGAACGCCGGACTTCGTTGTAGAACAAACACTGGACTATGGCCTTGCTGATCGTCCCACCCTCCGCTACACGCCTACCTGTGCTAACGAGCTTCTCCGCAATACTGATCGTGATCTTCTTAGTCGGGCGTCCGCGCTTTCCGCCGGATGGCTCTGGAACAATTCGCGGAATCTCACGGAGGTTGAACTCCACTCGCTGACGTAAGAACATCGAAATCCACTCTTCGCTGCGCCGACGTCGTTCTTCGGCGGCTGACCGCGACCTCGCTTTGCTTGAAAGCCCGGACCTAAAGTTTTTCCAATTTCCACTAAATCTACCCTGCGAACAATGGGATCGGCTAAGCCGAAAAAACATCCTGAATGATGGCAAAAACCAAACGCAGAGGCGAACAGCCCAGCGTAAACATACGTCATATTAACAGCCAATTCAATTTTAACTCGTCCGAAACAACAAACGCACGGGTTTTCGATTGTGCACAGCATGCCTGCAAGCGCTTGTGCGTATGTGACTTTTGCAGTGCGCAAATAGGTGGGCAATAGTCTAAGAGTGACCACTTAGCTATTCTTTTTATTCCGCTGCGCTCCATGCAGGATGCAATAAAACATGCTACGAGCACACGCATGAGTCGGCAAGCTGAAGTCGACCTGCCAGAAGGAAAAGCACACAAAACAATTCTGTCGATACTGCGCCGGACCGCCGCCGAATATCTCTCTGCTCTGCCAGTTTTGCGTGGAACCCTGTATGTATGAGCGCTAGTATTTGTTCTTGTGTGTGTGTATTATACATGTCGTCCCGTTGCTAGCTCGAGTGGAGGGCAAGTGGGTTGCAAAACGGGGGAGGTGGAATGACCTCTGACCAGTAAGCCTGTCAAATACCGTTATGCTTCTTCGCCCGTTAGGCTCCGACCTCTTCGCGCCTCCGCCATCATTCTCTACAGCCCAAAAATAATGGAATTTCTCCTCGGAGCAGAGAGTATGGTAGACGGGCGACAGTCAGTCGCCTCCTTGTTTTTCTTGTCTCGAATAGACGAGACCCTCGCATAGGCCTCGTCGATTCTCCTCGCTCCTCACTTCACGTCGTGGCTGACTTTTTCGTCCGCGCGTTTGTCGTATCCCACCCACCCTCCCGGATATTTGATTAGTCATAGCAAAATCATAAACAAAAAGGCTAGCTTTCATCTGTGCAGGTAGCAAAATTGTATTTTAGACTTAATCAACGCGCACGGTAATACGGTAGGCCGTTCGGCGTTTGGCAATTCGAAAGTGGATGAGCTAATCGCGGAGCTTCCTCAAATCGCTGTTACCGGCAGCTTAGCTAATACGACAGTTCGTGCATATCTCGGGTCTTTTGATCGCTGGTCTTAGTGGTGCCATTGTAATCTCAGTCGTTCACCACTGCCAGTCGACGCACAGCTATTATAGTGCCTATTTGGCTCAAATTGGCTCAGCCGCATTGGCTAAGCATTTTTTAGCAGCCATTTCGTGGGTCTCGCTTTTTTTGAAATTGGAGGATCCGACAAAGGATAGTTTGGTCTTCGCCATGATGAAGTGGTTATTCAAGCAGAACTCGGCAAAAAGCGAGAGAAAAAAGAAATTTGCTGTTACCCCAGTCATGATTGAGAAAATCGCGAGTCTCTTCACGAGCAAAGAAGCGTCGCTCCAAGATTTGAGAGCTGCTATTATCTGCATAATTGCCTATGCTGACTTCTTTCGAATTCACGAACTGCTGAATGTGCGAACGTGTAAGGGGTCGTCCATAATTTACGTAAACGAAAATTTTGAATTTTTTGACCCCCTTCCCTTCCCCCCATGTAAACAAATTTATGTGTTAGGAATAGGCTATTTTTGACACACTATGTCATGTTTGGCCCGACCCCCCCCCCTCCCCCCGTAGCCGTTTACGTAAATAATGGATAACCCCTTAGGGTGGAAATGTGGCCGGGACTTTCAGACACAACGCTAAATTTAGCGCGTGGGAATGGGCGATTTTTGCAGACATGGTGGAGAAGGGTTCAAAAATTCAAAATTTTCTCGGACGTCTTCAATGGAAGACCCTCAAAGTCGCAGAACACGAGTACGAAAAACCATACTTTTCGATCGATTGTCGTGTTTCTTTTCATTTCGAAGCTTGTAGTCCATCCTGTCATAAGAGAGCGAAGCGAAAACTAAGAAAGCATGATGCTGACTTTAGATTTGGATTCCGCCCCCCCCCCCCAAATCCCTGCCGAGCAAAATTAGTGATCACAGTACAGCATGTTCTATTGGAAGCTCCTGGAGCACGTAGTGTTCCATGGTGTTCCAGGCTGTTCCACAGTGTTCCAGAGTGTTATAATGTTCGCAAAATAGCCGGGTTGTTTTTTTTGCCAACGCAGGATGCACTTCCGCCGATCGGCGGTTTCATTTGTGATAATAGCGGTTCGGAAAAATTTTATTTCAGGACATGGTTCTGCTTGTGCTGCTCATCGGCACCATTCTTGCGTACATAGTTCTGCTCCTGGTGATGCGTCGAAAGGCGCGTTTGGTCGAGGCTGACGGGCAAAACGAGATGGCAAACCGACACCGTGAGCGACAGGCGCGTTTCACTAAAATGGTCGTCATGCTTATTGCCATCTACGTGCCAACGACGGGCTTGTATCTCATCATGGGTGTTGCGCTGGACAATGGGCAGCTTTCAGCTTACGCGAGTGGCATTGTGTCGGTCATCTCGGGCGCGCTGTCGTTGCTCGAGCTGCTGCTCGACGTTTTCGTTATTTCGATGAAGCTCGAGGAGCTAAAAGAGCCGATAAGAAAGCAGCTGAAATGGCTGTGTTGCGGGAAGATTTTTTTAAGTTCCAATGGGAGCAATCGTCAGGCATGGGCGTCAGCAACAAAAACCTAAAAACTAAAGGATATCGACCAAATTGCTAACGCCTACAACATATTCCAGGAAAGCTCGCGGGGGTCTAAAATTTTTTGCGGACGTCTTTTCTGGGAGGCCCCTAGTACGACTGGCTGATGACATCAACGCGTCTGCGGAGTTTGACGCAAACTTTGCATGCACTTTGTCTGTAAGTCGTATGTGCACGGCCGATACATACATTGCACATGCTGGCTGCGAAATCGAGTAAACTACTGCAGCATCTAAAAGCTGCAGGTCCATTCTTCACAGCATTACGAGTTCATCCATTTCGTCACTGTGCACTGATAATTTGCGGTTGTCCCTTCCTTGGGGATCATCCACATATTACGCAGTCAAGTAAGGGGAGGAGGGTAAAAAATTCGAATTGTTGCCGATCTCTTACGTGTAAGTTTGATTACCAAAGGAAGAGGGGGGTCCAGAAATTCAAATTTTCTTGATCACGCAATATGTGGTCTGCCCCTTGGTGCGGCATTAATGCGAAATGTAACGTGCAAATTAAATAACCCTTCACGTTTGAGTTCTAAATCCGAAATGAGAGCGATGAATTCCATTAAGTCGCCGGCTGAAACGGCGACTTCACGGGTTTTTTCTCGTGTGCTGCGTAGCCGAGAGGGAGCCAGCAGAAAACACGCGCATTCTGTACAGCGAACAAGTCGGACGTGCCGATCCCCGAGGCCCACTCACGCAGTGCACTCCACTCTAATGCGCCGAATACCACTTATAACAAAAAAAGCGATGATACTCAATTTGAAAATTACGCCGTACGGAAACTTCATAGAACAAATTTGAGCAAAATCCGATGAGACCAGCAAAAGCTATGGCCAAATGAATTTAATGTACTGTACGTCAGTGGGCTGTCACCACTTATGACTAAAACCATCGACGACACAAAAATTTAAAATTATATCATAAAAGGACCTTAAGTGCCGAATTTGAGCGAAATCCGTTTAGGTAATAAGAGGTTATGGCCAAATGAATTTTGCGTACTTCACGTCAGTGAACTGTCGCCACTTATGACAAAAACCATAGATAAAGCAAAAATTTGAAATTATATAGTACGAGAACTTCGCACACCAAATCTGAGTAAAATCGGCCCAGGCGTTCAGGAGTTATTCGCTATAGGTAGTGGCCCTTGTGGCACGTCTCATTCGGGCTGTATTACGCTACAACGCCCATCTTCGAACTGGAACCCACATTTGTCCCATAGTACGAGTATATCCACAAAAATTTCAGCCCGAAATGCTAGCCTGAAATGCCACTTACCGAAATGCGGTACGAAATGCTTCCGTTCGTCGGACAAGTAAATGGCGCCTGAAAGGCGCCGAAAAACCCATTTCTTTCGCTGTCAATAGTACAAAACAAGGATTTGGCTTTGTGATACAATAATTTTTGCATGCCGCTAGAAGTGAGAAATATGTACTTAAGACTTCCATCTCAATCACCCATTTCGACTTCTAACGGCATGCAAAAATTATTGTAGCACAAAGCCAAATTCTTGTTTTGTACTTTTGACAGCGAAAGAAATGGGTTTTTAAGCGCCTTTCAGGCGCCATTTACGTGTTTGATCCTTTTACGCTATGGTTGGTGAAGTCCCAACTGTCTGTGAATCAAATGGTTTGCTGTCTCAGATATAAAAGTTTCTACTTCTTTTATCGTTTTACTGTTTTGCTACACGATTTTGGCGAACCTTCAGAAACTGAAATCTGGGGTTCCAAGTGGATCCCGTTATCCCTGGATCCCAAGACCGCGCTCCCGCAGAATGCCAACATGTTTAGAAACCGTCCTTGTAACACCCAATGGCAGAGTCAGAAATTTTGCGATAGCAGCTTTTCGGAGACCTGAGATATCGTCCGCGAGAAAAGTTTTGGATCCCAGTTCGAGATCGTTGGATCACGGGATCCCACTGCCAAAATATCAAAATCTTTCATCGTACCATCATCTTACTACTATAAAGCATAATTTAAGTGGCATTTTCAACAGTGAAATTTTTGTGATCCAACAGGATTCCATTATCTCTAGATCTGAAGATCCCGTGATCCGACAGAAACGAAGCTTCGCTGGTAACCATTCTATGGACATTCTGAGGTTACTCCAAAAATTTGGTAATTGCAACACTTCATGATCTTGAGACCGCAACAGTAGTGTTGGATCCCAGCTTATGACTGTTGGATCACAAGATCAGACTGGCTAAATGTCAAAATTTTTGTTTGCGCTACGTTCCCACAGCCGTGGTCACAATTTCAGCGAGATTACGACAAAAAATTTCTGGGATCCAACAGAATCGCGTTATCTCTGGATCTCAAGATCACGTGATCCGAGAGAAACGAGATATAGCTAGGAACCGTTCTCGGAACATTCTAAAGCTGATTCCAAAATTTGGTGGCCTAGCTTTGCGGGATCTCGAGTTATGTCCCGGACAGACAGACAGAGTCCAACCGACTGATCACTACCTCCTTTCTTTCATCATCGCTCGCGCGCGACGACGTTGGCGTACGCCGCTGAAAAGAAATGGGTAAAAAACATTTCACAAAACGTCGAGCACGTTGGCGAACAAGCATTTTGAAGTCGTCGACGAAATGTCAGATATTCTCGCGAACCGAAGGACGTTTATGTGCTCATTAGCGCTGCGT
>JAQGBB010000417.1:0-19894 GCA_034691745.1 Prismatolaimus dolichurus
CAAGACATGAGTTCCATGTGAAATAGGCCATGCGTACAACTGGCTCAGTTTTTCAAAGCTTGTGCAAAACTATTGTACGCTTGGGGCTCATCCACATATGACGTCACCTGCCTAGAAGGGAGGGGGGTTTAAAAATTTGAATTTTTAGGTTACGTCATATATGGATGCGCCCCTTGCTATAAACCGAAACTCACGTTGCGAACGTCGTTTTCGTGGTAAAGAAGATACTCAAAGAGTGGTTTCGCGAGCGTCGGCTGTTCGGCATACTTCGAGAAGTTCAGTCTCGAAACGTTCACAAACGGACCATCGGGGTTCGACAACATGGATGCCTGCACGGAAGTCTTCGTGTAGCAGGGCGGGTCACACGTAGCACCTGGGAGTAGACTTACGGTGCCAAGGCGTACAAAGCGGCCGGTTGCACTCGTCACCGGTCTTGCCGTTCTCGCTGTGCGCGCGGTCCTTAGTGCTTGGTCCATCGTGCCCGGGCGGCCGGACTGTGTTCCAGGTCTTACAACACCGGTCAGTGGTCGACCGGTCTGCGTTCTTGGGCTAAAGATAGACAAACCACATGCTCGTTATGTCTATCACGGCTCCAGCCGTGCTTCTCTACCGGTAGCTCTGACTCGGCAAGCCTTGACCAGTCATCGGCTTTTGCAGAGAGGTTCCCGGTCTCGCCACCGCAGCGACCGCTGAAAGTACACGGTAGAACGTCCAACTCGTTTTCGAATGCAAGCAAGGGGCCCTACATTTATGACGTCACGTAAAAATTCGAATTTTCGGACCCCTTCCCCCTACGTCACGGGTTTTTGGATACTTATAACCCACTAAATCACTTTCGACCCTCCCCCTCAAACCGTGACGTCATAAATGCACGATCCCCAAGCGTGTATGTTCAAGACGGGCGACCCTTCAAGACAGTTTCGTATTTCTACCATTATCGTCCATGAGTGTTTCTGCGATGCCTTCCTCGTCGTTCTCGACCTCATCGACGTACACTTGCTCCGTCAGGCACCTCACAGAAGATAGTATCTATTAACCGGGTCAGAAGTTTCCACAAAAGATCTGCTCCCTCTCACCTCAACTTCAGACACCATGCCGCCTAGGAAGAACGAAACGGTTCAGGGCCTACTGCATGACGGCAACGCGCTTATTATCGTACCTGATCGTAAGGATTTTTGGTGAGTATCTTGGCGCACTCGTCCGCAGCTCGTTCGAACTTTCGACGTCGGAAAAAGCTCAGTGCTTGGAATAGTGGATCCATGTTTTCGAATTAAACATAGGCGTACCAGAAACTGCCTCCAGTTAATGGCTGTAGACACGAATGCTGATGGGCTTTGACGGTGTGACTATGTCCACTATATGTGGCTAAAGCTCTATGCATGCGCTGTTGCTAAGGAGACGGCCAACGCGTGTAAAACTGAGTGCAAACGAATGGGCGGTACACATAACACATCATGCTAACACTACTCGTCTTCAGTGACAAGAAGCAAAGCACATCAGTTTAACAAGTTCAGTCGAGTTAATTAAAGTGTCTGAGATCCGACCGACAGTGTTGAATCGATTCAAATCGTGTCGTATCCCTGGCGTATGCTTCGTGTCAAAATGCAAACCAATACGACGCCAGTAATCTTAAAGGAAATGCACGGAGACTGGAATGTAGCTAACGTAGTTAATAAAGTGTATACTTGAAAGAGTCCGACGACTATACCAAAAGCGGCGATAGCGACCAGATGGTTCTTGAGAAAGTTAACTATAGATGTTGTGCAACCCTAAGAGTCGATTATAATCGTGAGAAGTTCCATTCCCTTTTTTGCTAACAAACCGTTTGATAGATGTTCTCTAAAGTCTTGTTGTTGCCCGGCTTGAGTGCGTCGTCACCGCAATTGGGTGATTTCACTATGCAACAGCTTTCGGGCAGACTTCGCTTTTCAGCGTACGTTCTCGACTCTGACCACGAATGGTAATCTGCGGCTCCGCAGCAGGCGAACTGAAAGGCTTTTTTCTGCTTTTGCAATGTTCTAATTCAATTCGAGTACTGCAGCTTACCGTTTGCTGAATGTGAAGAATCTGGGTACTTCCTGTTCGAATGTCTTGAGTGAAGGTGCCCTCGAGAATCATTTCCGCCTGTCAGTTTATCACAGGTAGAAACTTCGCTCTACGCCAGGGTTGGGCAGAATTTTTGGGCTTGGGGGCCATTTCTAACATATAAACAGAAGAAAAATACCAAACGGACACCATTTTTGACAGGAAATTTTTAGCCCAAAGGGTCAAATGTGGCCCTTGGAGTGGCCACCTCTCCTCTACGCTTAAAGAAGCTCGCTCACTTGGTTGCGCAGGACGAAAAGAGCAATACCGCCGGTAAGTTCACACAAAATCGATATTATGAGGAATACGCAAAACTAAAAAACATACTTGCTGGAGAAGATGGAGAAGAAGTTAAAGTGCGCACTTTTACCACAACGAGGGCACAGTAGTTCTCCATCCCGGCGCCGTAGATCCCGACGAACGCGAGTATGACGATGATGCAACCGAGCACGATGAACAGGGACGGCACGGCAATCGCGTCACTCTTGCCGAGAAAGTACTGCAGATTGCGAGCGCCCAGCAGCAACGAGCCGGCCGTGATCAAGCCCACACCGCACAGCTATTAGAGAAAGCACATATCGCACTGTCCACTCTTCCAGATGGGACGTACCCAGAAGACAGCGGTGAAGACGAAGAGAAGGATTTTCGCTATACGTCCACGTGCGGACAACATCTTCGTCCTTCAGATCCGACCAGGATGACGCAAGCTCACGCGGACAGTCGAATGCTTTTGTTCAAAATCGGTACGTAATTTTCACTCTTGTAAAAATGGTCTACACTAAGATGCAGTGTTCCAGGCGAGACGTTACTTTTTTCTGCGTCGAAACTGGTCGTACCGTCGCAGTTAGTTTTCAGGTACAGTCATGTGTACGTACACGTACTCCATGTTTGTGTACTACAACGACATCGGGATCGCCGTTTATCTACAGAGAGGTTCTGCCGGTTGAACGCCTTACGCGACTACCAGACGTCATCTACCATGCACAGGTAGCACTATCTTCAACTGAAACATGAATTTTGACGTTAATTTCGTACAGATACTTAGTGCATACGCTATTCACTTGTAACTTTATAAAAAATCTACAGTAATCACCTGTCATTGCTATAAGAATTTAGCGAATTCAAGCAAGTGAAACATGGACGCAGCCATGTTGTGCAGTCAAAAGAGTAGGTGTAAAATATATGGCGCATCCATGCCAATTCTTGTACCAATGGCAGGCCGAAGAATAAAGTTACAGGTGGATTCGTACGTACGTACGTACATACGACCCCCAACAACATTGTAGCCTGTAAATTCTTCTTTCATTGAACTTAAACATTTCATGAGAAATCTGTGTCTAAAGTGAGGGCCCGACCTGCATGAAGATACCTAGCTAGCTATGTCGAATGAAATCCGGATGCATAATATGTACGTTGAATCTTTTACACTTTGTACCCTCGAAGTCATTTTTTGACTCTTTTCCCTCGGTTTACGCGGATTAACGTTCGGGTGGGATGTCGATACGTCACAATTCCCCTCCACCGGCCAGCTGTCAAGGGAATGGCTCTTCCCCTTTAGCTTCGACCGTCGACTTGGTTATCCAAGCAAAAGTTCGTCGTAACCCATAAACGTAAACACGTTCGATAGACTCGTTTTACCTTGCCTGAAAATAAGTAATTTCCATTTCACATTTAAAGCACGCCGGAAATAAACAAACGGGTCAACCGGCGCATCATCGTCATCGAACGCACATGCATGTCCAGGCATTGCGCACGCCATCGGCAGCATACGTACAAGGAGGCAATTATTGCTGCTAATGCGCTTGAGAAGCACGTCATTTCCGTCCGTTCGCAACTTCTACATGCATCCAGTTGCGTCACTCATGCATTAATAGCTTGACGCATCGAGCTCATCCATAAATAACAAGCCTTGCAGTCAGCCAGCAAGCTGCGACACCGAAGTGCGTCATTCGCGCACGTGGTTCGAGCAGAAAGTAGGGCGTGCTAGATCGTTAGTTGCACTATTTATAACTAGCAGCGCCCACTCGACCGCCAGAGGCACAAGACCCGAAGGCGCAGTGCATCCGGTTGCACACAGGACGAGATGCCAGTACCTCAAAAACTTAGCAACAGCGGTGTACTAGCGAAATAGCCAGAAGTTGCCTAGTACTTTATTCGGCTAGCTGTCTTCGCCGAACTTCTTCGTTAGAATCGCGAGTGGCCCGACCGACGTAGCGGAGATAGCGGCACTGTTTTCATGCCGGTCTTCGGCCTTGCGCTGTGCGTGCTCGATGAGGAGTTTCTGCATCATGACGAGCGAGAGCTTGTTCTGCTCGAGGAACTCCTTCAACGAGATGACAGCGTCGGAACCACGTCGGGACGATTCAGACTCGGACCCGTAGTCGATCTCGTGCCGCAAACCGAGACCGAGATGGCGTCGCCGTCGCCGAAGCCACTTTGGCCGCGAACATTTGCAGTCCATGAACTTTATTATGCGATTAAGCACTTGGCGAATCACGATTGAGGTCACGTTGAAAAGGCTGTAGATGCAACAGCAGCCGAACGTGAGAAAGACGAAGTTTGCAATCGGGTACCATAAGAGCGACGTCGACAGCTCCACTTGGTTCTGGCTCGCGACGAAGTCGCCGAAACCTATTTACGGGATGAGCAAACTTTGCACGCTATCTGCAATAGCGCTCTTTTCCTTTCTGCGCTTGCGTCTCCATGCACTGATAAGCTCGCGATCTCAGTGGACGACAAAATTAGCTTTCCAGCAGGTCAGCTTCACAAATTTCCCTTTCCTTCAAGAGAATCGTGTGGATAGAGGTCGGGTTCGGGCCACTTTTCAGGCTTCGGGTTCGGTTCGGATCAATGTTCGGGTGACTTTATACAGTCGGGTCATTTTTCAGGGTTCGGGTTCGGGTCAGGTCAAAAACCCAGGGTTCGGTTCCGAACCCGACCTCTACGTGTGGGCATGGCCTTCAATATGAAACTCACGAAATTTTTCCGCCAAATTTAATAACGCCTGAAGTCTAGGTTAGTTATGGCCAGCCCGGGACACTATGCGGAAAGTGTTCTATCTGGAGAGGGAAAAACCGAGTCAGCACGAACGGCAGCCGGACAAGTACGGCACTGAGGGGGAAGTTAGTCCAACGTACCTATAGTCGCGAAGGAGACAAAGCAGAAGTAGACACTGTCACCATAGGACCATCCCTCGACCGCGCTGTACATGCTCGACGCACTGCAGACGAGGACGATAGCCATGAGGAGCAGGGAGATAGCGACGCCGTGGACGGACGGCTTCCATTGCTCGAGCGAGTCCGTCTCCGACGTCGTGTCGGAGACTTGCTCGATACGAATCGTCGGTGCGCGATTCTTCTGCGCAGCTGCCGGCGATGAACGGGTTCGCCAGTAGCGCTCGCGAAGGCCCGATCGCCAGCCGTGGATGAGTCGAAGAAGGTACGCGAGCACGGTGATTATGCGCTCGAGAAAGAGGTTGAAGAAGAGGATAGCACCGGCGCAGCCGACGAAGCCGTAGAGGATGACGAACCCTTTACCGGCGGGGGTTGTCGGCGTCGTCGTTCCGTAGCCTGCACGAACTCGTAGTTTATCAAGGGGCATGGAAAGGAATAATGTGAGAACAGGGACCGTCCATTTATGACGTCACGGATTAGGGGGAAGGGGGAAGGCCAATATGACGTTATGTGCAAAAGATAGACTATGTTTATGTGTTATAACATATGACGGAGGGGAGGGGGTAAAAAAGTACACTTTTTCGTGACGTCATAAATGGACGGCCCCATAGCAATACCGATCGTCGAAACGACAGTGCTGACGAAGTACAAGGCACCACTGAAGTCCCAGCGAGCTCGCCTTTGGTGGAGACCGTTGAGAGTGAAATTGCCGTACAGCCAGAGCAGCTTGTCTAGCTCGGCCCTCAATATCGTCTTATTGTAGCGTCTGATGTTGTGCACGAAGCGGCTAACGTTCACTATGTACTCCTCCTTATGCTTCAGCTCGGTCGGCTGCTCGATTGCTTGGAAGATGACTGGGATAAAAAAGCGGAAAATTGGTTAAACTTTTACAAAGGTGTAAAACAGAGACACCTTTATATAGGGGGTGCCTACAACTTGCCCCACTTGCTTTTCCGATCAATATCTCGCGCTAGAGGCAACGGAGAAAAATAGCAAAAATATCCCCGCGTAGCCCTCGAGTAGCGGAGTTAAGTGAGCCGATTGCCGACGCTCCGCGTCCACATGTGCAACCGAGGCGAGTTTTTAAAAATCGCTAATGGACGAGTTTTCGCGACTTTTCATTCGATATCGATGAAATCGTTGAAAGTTGTCTACATAGGGAAGTCTGGGTCTTCGAAGGACTGTTCTACTATTTGGGTGTCGGGCGGTTCACAGAGTTTTGAACTCGGCAGTATTTGACGGAGAGAGAGGTCCATTTGGTGGTCAGCCACCACTTGTTGTCATCGACTAACCACGACAGGTGGAGGGAGAATTTCGAAAAATCACCGACACCATGTTCTCCAAGGTCGATGGTAGTCCCATGCAGGGCGAACTCGCGGCGAAAACGGGCCGGGGCAAGTTATATCCACTTTCAAAAATCGGAGGGATCGAATCGGCCAACGAAAAATCGATGCCCTGTCCGAACGACTGGGCCGATCGGGCTGCATCATGGCTTGTTCGAAAGCACGAAATGGGCAACGTTAAGATGCAAAGAACTCGGCCGGGTCTCTACTTGTGGTGCCGCTAGGTTGAAATTCCCGACAAGTAGGGTAAGTTGTATCCAGTTCCCCTAGCTAACTGACAGGTAGCTTCACCTTAGCTAACCTACTTACCCGCGCCGAGAAGCAGGTAGAAGATCATGAGAACAGCGAGCAGAACGAACCGCGCGTTCTCCTCGTACAGGTGCAGACGCTCGCAGCAGCCAGTGCGGGGCTGTCGCCGCATGAGCGTCGGGAGTTGCCAGAACTCCTTCGGATTCGCACGCCGATTCCGGCCGAGCTTGAGCGTCTTCGGAACGATCGTCGGCGCTGGCAGCATAGCGAGAGATGTACTCGATGAATAATTTGTTGAAGCTTTAGCTTTACTCAATTGTGCACCGCACGCGAATAGCCTGGTCATTTGGCTTTGCGACTCGACGTGGTGCCGACGGTCTTACTGTAGCAACTATTTGCAGTACTCACTCGCAGGTACATTTGTAATCGCCGATATAAAGCAGTGGAGCGAACGCTTCCCACAGCTGCTTGTCGCTCAAAATTGGCAGTTGGTCGATCGGGCTTCAGCGTGTGACCACTGGCGACTAGAAGCTGGAGAAAGAGCACAGCCGAATTCGAATATGAAGCTGCTTCAGAGAAGTCAAGCGCGCACAGCTGGCACAGGCTACCGTACTGTTAAAAAACAAGGACGAGATGTTCATAAACCAACGGCAAAATCAAGCAAAACCCACGGTGGCGCAGCTGCAGGAAAGGAGGGCTGGCTACTTCTGGGCAGTGAAGGTACAAGAAGAAATGTGGAACAGCAAGCAAAATGTGTGTATGGTACATACGTGTACGTGTACGCATACGTGCATTGCGTACTTTACAGATATCGTTCTTTACACGCTGGAACAGCACAGAGCTGCGAGCTAGAGCCGCCGCCTGCTCTTATTTCCGTTTGCCGTACTTCAATAATAAGCGTGAGTTGGCTCTGAAACCACAAATGACCTTTTTCTGACCGGTCTATCGACACCCATGTATGCTTCCAACAAACGAGATGAGGAAGAAGGAGAAATGCAGAGCAATTCTGCTGTTTATTTTTGAGACAGTTAATGAGTTCTGTTTGCTTGCGTTATACATATGAGCTTGGCGGTTCACACGCCGCAGCGGTATAAAGGGGAGGGTGCAAGCTAGACGACACTGACTGTGTTGAGAAATATTTATTGCGTCAAATCACCTGTCTTGCTTGCCGCGCTTGCACTCGCGCAGATTCAAAGCGAAGAACGAACGCCTTTGCTTTTCCTGCCCACAGAGAAGAATCGGTCAGATAATTAAGCCGTACATGGCGGCGGACGAGGGCAAAAGTTCGTCTTGCGGAGACAAACCTGAGCGACGCACACGCACGCGTGAAGCTAACGTACGTGTACAGCTAACGTACGTCGTTTGATAAACTTGCTTGAGTGACTCCTCCGCCGTCGGCGTCGATGGGAGACAAACGAGCTTGCTTCAGGATGAGACAGCCCAGCCATCATTCGATTGTCACTATTGTCCATCACTTAGCGCAGTTACGTACACACACAGCTAGCTTGCTTAACACCCAGATGCAGTGGAGGACTTGCTGAAGAAGGAACCAAACCCGGCTGTGCACTGCTGGAGTTTGCATAGCTTATTCATGATGAAAATGTATGAATCCCTCATCGTAGCCAGGCGTAAAACGTAGGTAGGCGACGCTGGGACAGAGTTAGCATTTGTCCCTTCTCGGCTAAGTTTATACCCTCATGAGCAATGTGTATGTACACGTATGTAGATAAGTAGATGGCGTGCACATCTTTGCAAACGAAGAAGGAATAGCAAGCGCGTCTACCCTATAGAGAAGCGGAAATGTATCGAATGAGATCAGATGCAATTAGCTAGCACATAGATTTTCACCGACATATTTGCACAGCGCCGCACGTGTACGTCTTAGCGCGAAGTTGGAGATCACTCAGTCTGACAGCGAACGCTAAATGTTAGACGCGCGTGGGAAGAGAATTCGATAAGGATTCCTCGCCGGAGGCATTTATCCCATTTCCTCACGCGTCTCTTACGGTAGCTAGCTGCACCGTAGAAACTGCTGACTGTGCTCTGCCAAGCGCCCAGCGCGTACTGGTCAAGCACGGAGACCGGCGCACAATTAATGGACTACGGGTGGGCACTGGGAGCGAGATCGAAAAATGAGTTTTGATAAGAACTGACGCGATGGCCCGAATTGATTGAAAAGCCCCACAAGCGTGAGCCTACGTTGTGTGCTACGTATGCACGCACATTAGTGTATCGATACACGTATCTAAATAGTGCATGTACGTACGTACGTGCGTCAGTCAGTCCGTCAGCACCGGTTGAATTCAATCGGTGTGTGAGCGAGCCAGACTGGCTGGAGAATATGAGGCGAAGAAGAGGAATTGTTTCAGCTGCTGCCGCCGCCGCTCTGCCCTGAAGACCGAAGGAACTCAAGCTTGCGTCAAATTAAAACAGTAGTCAATTCCTCTGTCGCACAACACTCTCGTTGCGAAGTAGCGGTCGTCGGCGGCGGTGCTCACGCACGTGAGGTTATCACCGACCGACAGACAACAGGACCTTCGCACTGCACACGGGAGGAGCCGAGCCGAGTTGCACATAAAAGGAGCGTACCGCGCTGCGCTATCATTCGATGCCGGCGGTCGGTCCGCAATTTGAGAACAGTCGCCGCTGATGGCGGTGCTTGCCTGCCCGTTCGCTCGGCGCTTCGGTTTGTCGTAGATGAACAACGACGATCGAGGAAAGTGCTTTTTGATTGTTTGTACACACGCGTTTTATGCACGTCCGTAGGTAGTCCCATATAGCTGCTAGCTGGCACCATCCCGAGGGAGGCGCTCGGCCTACGCTATATATTATATCAGCAGATATGAGTGCAGACGCAGTATCAGTCGACGCCAGAACCCAGCGTGTTTCGGCTACTCAGCCTCAACTGAGCGTGCAATATACGATCCTTTTACGACCAATGCTACCAACGCAAACGTAATGCTGGCAAACGGCTCCGCTGATCAGATCTGCGAGCTTTTGTTGCCTACGTACGCTGAACACTATACTATGCTATAAACTGAGTCACCAAAACAGCATCCGAATTTCATCTCACGCACACAGTTTTGGGCTGAACAAAGTCGAAGGAAAGGGCATCCTGCGACATGAAAAACGGTGGAAATTATTACCACAAACGGACTGGATTAGGGTGAAACACTGGGAGCCGAGCACTGGGAGGGGCACGGCGAAGTGCTTGATTGACCAGTTAGCATCCTCTTTCCTTGCGACGTCGCTTAATCTGCTGCTAAACACTCTGTGCATTTGAGGTAGTCGAGAGGACTTTCCTCCTTCATACACGAGTGATTCTAAGTTATAAAGGTGCTCAGCTGAATAGACACCCAACACGTACGCTACATGCGTGTTTGCCTGTTGAGGCATGAACTTCGCTGATAAAGCCTAAGACATGTACGCACGTACGCTTAACATTGGCACTATATAGAAATTTATTTGAAAACTGCACGAAAAAGCACATGACGGACGACGTGAACCGGCGAAGAGCGTGAGAATTTAGCACACATGAAGTACGTTCATACAGTACACAAAAACAAAGAGCACATCGATTCGATAAATGCACACTGCATGTACGCAGTGGAATACAATTACAACAAATGCAGAGCAGAAGCAAAAAAAAACATTCGTATGCGAACGAGCTGCCAGGTCGAACACCCGCCGCCCATAGAACGCGGAGCGTTCATCATAAACTCGAGGTGTCTTCGGTGTTCAGCGAGTTTCGAAGCTACAAGAGAGACCGAGCAGAGTGAAGACCGAGCGAGTATCGGAGCAACAGTATCTTACGTACGATGGCGTATTCTGCATCGATCTGCTGCTGCAGCGCCTTGAATGCAGTTTCGATCTCTTCACGTCGCTGATTCGCGACCGCATGCAGTTGATGACCCTCCTTCACTGACTGCGAGACTGTTTCCTCAGCGAGTTGTTTCTTCTTCCTGCAGTCAACGAACAGAAAAGTCTTCTCGTACTTTTCTCACTAACGTCTGTTGATCGATATGATCGATTATTTCCATGGTCTACCAAGTACGTACGTCCTTGCTCGGGCAGGCACGTCCTTGCTTGCGTACGTACACGCTTGTTTGTTAACGATCATTGTACACGTTTTGTCTGCGCACGCATACCTTGCTTGAGGCCGTACGTACTTCTATCTGCACGTACTTGTTTGTGCACACAAGGACACGTTTATATACGTACGTATTCTTTATGGACCAAACAATGCAAAATTCTTCTGGCTACACGGCAGTATAAGGCTGCTCGCTGGGCGCCGCCTCTGGCGCGAACGCGAAGCAAAAAAAAACAAATGGATGCATTTTACAGTAGGTCAAAAAATTTTCGGCGCTTGTATCTCCGAAACGGCGTAACGTACACGCTAGCCGTACAGACCGTTTTTGAAGGCGATTCAAGCTAAACAGGTCTGCTTTGTAAGCTTTCAGAGAAACGCCCAACAGGTGCATCTTGCGGTCGTCACCAATTGCCATAGAGCCCCTTATACGTACTTACTCTTGTGTACGCACGTTCATGTTTCGTTTTATACGTACATTACGTAGTTGTGCGTCCGCGTACGTACGTTGTTTGTATACCTACATACTGGTACACACCTGGCGAGTTCCTGTTTATCACCAAGACTGTGTGCAAACTCGTCCAGTTTGCGCCGTCTGCAAGCATAAACAAAGACCATAAATACTAACCACATACAGTACGTTAACGACTAATAAGTGTGCTGAGTGCTGCACTCTTTGGTTCATTGACTTCTGCTTACGACAGGCAAGACTAACCGATGGTCGTGATTACGCGTCGTCATCTCACGTATCGCATGCTTGCAGAGATTCTCGAGATCCTTCATGACGCCCTTCTTGAGCTGCTCAGCAGCCGCTTCGTACGCGCTCTTCATCTGCACGAAAGAACGGAGCAGTGGACTCCTGAGACGCGCCGCCCCTACTCTGCCCACCTGGTCGAGCTGTGCCTGCTTCAACGCGAGGACGGCGCTCTGATGCTTGCAGCGGAGAGCCTTCACGGTGCCGGCGGCTGCCAAGCAGCTCGCGGACGATGTGCTCGTGTTGCTTTGGTCCTGTCGCACTTGCGTTGACTCGCCGCTGCTCGACCATTTGTGGGTACGCGGTGTGCCCTGTTGTTGCTGCAGCAGCTTCTGCTGCTTCTTCTCTGCTTCCGCCAACTCCTAATGCAGTTTTATAGCAAAAGTGGTTGAGGCCTTTTCCGTACAAACTCCTTGAGGCAAACGGAGGCCTCGCTCACCTTGTCCTGCTTCTTAGTGAGCGCGTCGAGCTCCTTGGAATGCTTCTTCCGCAAGGACACAACCTTCGAGTCGGACTTGAGTCGCTCGATGCTCGGAATGTCCACAGTGAATAGGTCTTGAAAGAGGAACAAAGAATGGAGGAAGACACAGAACGACAGTGCTACTCACCAAGTGAGGTTCGTCGAGCTTCGGGAATCGATGACGCGGCTGTCATCGATCCCTTTGGCCGCATCATCGAAGAATTCGTTTCTGAAAGGACCAGAAGTAGCGTATGTTTCCTCTGACGTCCTAGCATCGCTCTGCATCGTACCCGCCGAGTTCGACTGGACTTTCTGAACTTTTCTATCCCCGCCGTGACCTGCGGGCACTTGGTTATTGTTCTCATGAGCCGCGGATGGCGTTCCTCCACCTGTCTTGTTCGCGTTTTTGTTCCGCTTCGACGACGACTGCGAGAAAGGCAAACAAAGCTTCCATGTGAGAGAGGAAAGCTACGCAAGAGGGCTCTTACTCGTTTTGCTCCACCGGATGTGGAGTCGCCCCCACCTTGCGTCGTCGTATCGTGAGCACCCGAGCCAGCACCCCCGGCACTGCCAGCAGCACCTGCGGCGCCATCTTGCTGCTCCTCTTCATCCTCGACGAGCATGTTCTTCAACATCTGTGCGTGCTTTTCGAGACGGCTCAGATGCGCGATCGGGTTCGCGAGCGCTTCCGCGAAGTCTACACAACGAAGACAGAAATGGTCTGTTGACCGTCGATGCAGCTTTTTGTACAGCTATCGAAACGCATGTTTCAGCGCGAAGCGAGCGAGCTAAAGAGCGACTATCGCAGGAGACCTATGGGGAGCAAGCGAGGGATGAACTGCATGAAAGCACCCTACTCTTCTTTCTCGCTTTGACGCACGAGTGTATTTCTCCAGGTACATGAGCGGATCCGACAGGAGCTCGAGCAGGCCTGAAAGTGGCAAAGCAAGAGAACCAAAAACACCGAGCAAAGCCGCAAGTTTGTACACCATGAACAAAAATGAAGTGCACAAGCCCGCACACGTTAGAGCGAAATGAGAAATGTATAAGTAAAGCGGCAAAGCCGAAAAGGCATCCTGCAGGTTCACGAAAAACACCAGTACAAGCTTTTGAAGCAAGAGAGAAAAGGAGGCCACCATTTGTCGCCGTACTGCTTTTTTCCCCTCTCCCTCTCTTTTGTAAAAAAGTAAAAAAATTTTGGAGGCTTCGCCCCCGAACCCCCATAGCATTCGCCAGTTGCTCCATACCATTGGCAAGTTTGCGCCTACCATTAGCAAGTTGGCACATACCATTGGCAAGTTGCTCACAACGTCGACTAATTTTGTCGGCTGGGGAGATAGGGGAATACGGGGGATGGGGGATAGTTTAACTTTGACCACTTAGCTATCCTTTATATTCCGCTGCGCTGCATGCAGGATGCAATAACCAAAAAGAGAAAGAGTAGTGGCAAGAAGACGAGGAACCATTGCACACTGAATATCGGCAGACGAAACGTCGCTCATCCATTCGTCGCTTCACGCAATGCAGCGAGGACTGTCTCGTCGACGAGCAAAGTGCCAAAGCTCGACTGGAACCTTTGCTCCTCTGCCGCGGCTGAGGAGCGGGACAGCCTCTAGCGATTTCGGCTAGCAGTATCTCATACCGTGGTAGTGCTCGGGGACGTAATCGCGCACTTCGATGCGAACGAAGAGACTGGCAAGACCAAGTGGCTTGTTGGCCGCATTCCGGAGCATGATATGTCGGTATCCTAAAGAGAAGGTTCTTGGCTCGGTCTTCACTTAAAGAGTTGACCAAACGAACCTGGTCGAAGACGCGATATGGGAAGAACACGATAGCCGACGAGCTGCCTGGTGCCTTCGTCGAAGACACTCACTTTTAGATATGCGATTGCTGGCAGGATTATCTAATAAAAAGAACAGAAGACTGTCTGAGCGGCTCTCGACGCTAGTGAAGGCCTGTCATCGACGGACTCTTTTGAGGTCATTTTATTACGGAAATACTAATGTTGTTCAATGCTTTTCGACATCAACGAATCGCAGGCTCGACACGGATCAAATCTAACGAATCTCACTGCACTTCGAATTTCGGTGCCTCCTTCATCATGTCCGACGAGTTTCCCGTTCTTTCGAATCGTCGAGTTAGCTGTCCCTCATTCAGTGTTACCACATTCACCCAACATCGCGAATTCACTGAAAATCTTCGATTATTTCATCCACAATTGAAGTATCGACACATGCGTATCACGGAATCCTCAACAGACGTCGCAGAGATGCTCTTCTTTGAATGTCGGATCTATTTCATACGCTTCTATCGACGAATCGTTTCGTCGTTGACTGACGAATCTTCGATCCGTCTCGCTGCGAATCATCGCTTTATTCGTCCACCGTTATCGAACAGCTGATGACTTTATCAACAAAGTGTATGCGTCTCATCATGATTCGTGTCAATTCCATTGACATCGCTGCGGATTATCTGCAAGCGATTATCTTCACTGCTTAAGAATCGTTGATGGATCGCGTTGAGATCATCGATTTTCGTTCACTTCTTCGACGAATCTTCAGCTAATACGTCTGACTATCGAATCAGATGCAGCGGCAGAATCGCTACTTCATCTCCATTTCATAGAAATATCGGAGAATTCCATGGCATGCCGTAACTCCACGAAAGTTTCAAACATTCGCCAACTGAGCTTTCACAATCTGCGGCAGCTTCTTTCAAACTGATAGCATGCACTTCGATGCGTTCAACTGCTCCACACAAAGTTGGTCAACTCCCATCATGAAGTGCTTTGTCTCCTCTATCTACTCACTTTCTTGAACGAGAACGAGCAATTCGCGTTCGCATAGACAGGATTAACGCAGTTCATCTGCACCGTTCTCGACTTGAGCGAAGGCTGTCGGACCTGCGTGTCAGCTGCGAGACCGAACACATCCAGTCGGACAGTCGTGTCCATTCGTCTGTCCGACAAGAACTGACCCGAGAGTATCTGAAATGGATACCGAAGGATGGATTTGACTGAAGAGGAGAGCAGACTTCTCACCTCAATGGAGAGCGTGTTCGCAACGACGTTCTCGACGGCGTCGTCTTCGAACGGGTAGAACCGCTGCGAACGCATGCACTCGGGTCTGTTCGCAAGAAGGGCGGTCAGATGGGGTGGCAAACGAAAGGGCTTCCCAAGGGGCGTCCCCAGGGGGGTTGTCAGGGCAACCCCCGTCCAAGGAAAAAATTCGAAAAATAAGGGAACACGAATAAAAAATTCGAAAAATTCGTGGTTTTGGCAACCCCCTCTGAAAAGCTAGGGACACCCTTGCTCCCCTCGAGGACGCACTTCAGCATGTATCCACAGGAGCCGTTCAGCTCAAAGACGCTCAAGTAGAGCTGCATGAACGTATCGAGTGTCTGGTAGTTGAGTGCCACCATCTGGCAACCCGCGTTCCAGTAGACCTGAGGGTTGAAGTTGCTCGAGTCGAGCCGTTGACCGCGTGGAAAGATGCGGCTGATTTGACGCTTATTGAAGCTAATCGAATCATGCACAGAGAAATTGAGAACGACTCTCTCCCTCCTCGCTGGACACTCACTTGACGTAGTCGGTTGGTGACTGCCGAACGTAGGTCATCGCGATGTTCTCGTTGAAGGAACACAACTCGTGACTTCGGTTCCGCTCTGAAGCAAGCAGGACGGGGTGAGGGTCATATGGCTACGGGGAGGGGTCGGGTTGAACATGACATGTGTAAAAGATAGACTATCCCTAACACATAAAATTTGTTTACATGTGGGAGGGGGAAAATCAAATTTTTTCGTTCACGGAAATTATATACGACCCCTAAAAGCCGAGCGAGTGAATGCACGTACTTTCGTGAACTTCAAAGCCTCGAAAGGGCACCGCTTCGAGGTAGTTGACCAGCGCGGACACCTCGAAGCCTGGCTCGACCTCGCGGGCTCGTTGCCGAGCAACGACGCTCTCCACCTTAGCAGAACGACTTCGTTCAGATAGATGGGGGGAGACAAAGGCACTTGAGGACTCTGCTCGCAACTCACCCCGAGACCGGGCAGCGAGACTTCATCATCGCTGTCGCCTGCATCTTCATCGCTGTCGCACGCTTCGCCGTTGTCCAACGTGGCCGGCGCCGTCGGAAGTTTACCCGCCGCGTCAGCCGCCGTGCTCGCAGTGACGTCACTCTCGCCAACGACCGCTTCAGTGGTGCCCTCAGTACTGAGTGGTGCAGGTGGCGGCGCAGTATGTGCTAACGAGAGCTTCGCACCAGCTGCCTGCGCTCGACTCGCCGGACTCGTAGCACTTGCTGCGCGAGCTAAACCGATGTAGACAGTCGGAGTTCCGCATTTCTATTCAGCTAGCTAGCGTTGCGCACCTGCAGCCCGATCGCCGGTTGGATCTTGTGTGTGGAGCTTTTTGTTTTTGATGAGAATCTTTCGAAAGAGTGCCTGAGGAGAGGGTAGTGGTCGCCCGGACTGGAGCTAGAAAGTAAGGGCTTCAGTTTTAATGCGATAACAGAAAGTTAGCTGAGCGAGCGGACCAACCGGGTAGTTGGACAGAGGCTCGTCGAGCAGCATATCGCCGAAGATCTGCTTACAGTAGGCGGCCATCTTTGCTTGTACTCGCGGATTACTGTAAAAGTGCGATTTACGTTTCGTGATAGCAGAACTCTAACGACATCGACGCTATTCGGGGAAAGTACACATATGACGTCACGTAAAATTTGGGCACCCACATAGACCAACTTTTAGACTTCGCCCATTTTTGTCCCAACCCTGTCCACGATGTGACGTCACTGCTGATTGCCACGTCCACTAGGTTGTTATGCACCTTGCTCGATTCTCAAAGCTCAACAGCACTGGATAATCGGAGACTTTGAACGCTGTCTCCGCAATGGCCTCGATGACCTCTCGGAAGAGAAGCTCGTTGACGCCCATAAGCACCGATGGTCCCTGTACGTTGAATTGGTTAGTGGTCTAACTCGCACATTATAGCAGAGTACACTTACATGAGTAATAACAGGTTCCTCCGGCGTTGCCTCCCAGCAGTCGAGTTCAACACAACGACATCCAGTAAGTAGCGTATAACGGTACATCTCCACCTTCGCGTTCTCCTTTTCCTTGCTACCATGTTGCCGCATTGTGAGATAGGTATTATGGCCTGGGGATGGAAGGGAAGAACAAGCTTAAAACCTCCTGAACATCCAGAGGAACTTACTCGACGCGATGAAGTACTGACTCAACGGTTGCGACATATCATCAGTGCGGAGGTCGTAGCACTCACTCGGCAGCACCGAACACTCATCACTGAGGAGGAAGGAGACGAAACCGTCGAACGAGAGTTGGCCTTTACTCGCGAGCACCTTGTCTGGCTCGTAGTGGTCGACGACCAACTGTGCCGTCTTCTCCGTGTAGTAAGGGTAGAGGACTTCGTTGAGGCGCGCATCGCGTTGCGTGTTATTGAGGAAGGAGACGAACTGATCGAGGGGGATCACTCTTGTTGGTTCGACGGCTGCGACGTTCTGCATATTGTTCGAGTGTAGTTGCAGGAGTTGGGGAATCGATGTTGTGCGCGATGATGAAGTGGATTTGTTCGCGAGATTGGCGGTGGCTCGATTCTCGACGAGACTGAACGGCTGATTCGAGAGACCCGACTGACTGTAATGTAGAGGTCGGTGGGTCACTTTTGGTTCGGGTCAACGGGGCCACCGGGTTCGGTTCGGGTCGGAACCGACCTCTACTGCAATGAGCGGAGGTCGGAGGTTCGGGTCCTTTACAGTCCTTATTTGCTTGCTTACACGGCACAGAAGAGGGCGAAGAACTCATTTCGCGCGACGACAGAGCGATAGAGCTTGACGAAGTGCTCTTCGGCGAAGTCTTCGGCGTTGATAGTGCCATCTGACTGAATCAGCTGAGCTACCCCGTCCAAAGCGTAGAGTGCAGCTTCAATACGCCGCTTGTCGTCGCTGTTTGACGCCAATGAACTGCTGATGCTAATGTTTAGAATACTCGTATGCACATGCTACTCCGTGTTTATTTACAGAGGATGCGGCACACGCTTTTCGGATTAGGGATCATGCAAAAATCACGTGCTCAGGGTGGGGGTGACCCAATAGAACACGTTAGGGGGCCTCCATAAAAAACGTCGAAAAAAAATTTGAATTTTTGGACCCCCTCCCCTCCCTAGCCGTGGACGTCTTTTGTGGAAGTTCCCTTATGTGTTAAACATAGCCTACCGCTTAGACGTAAAAAGAACACGAGGGGAGGATGGGGTCAAAAATATCATTTTTTGAACACTTAATTTTTGCATGATCCCTAAGAGATGCATGCGTTCACGTTAGCATCTCTGTCTGAGCACTTCTTCCGTTCCGGCTTACTCGGAGACGTGCACCTTCCCGTCCGGCTTGGGGCAGTAGCGCAGCTTTGCATAATGGCGCGATATGAATTGCATAATGCTTCCGTTGAGAACGAACAGGTTGTGTATGATCGCAAACAGAGCATCTGCCCACTTCTAGAACGGAGTTTACTTTCAGCTTAATAGTTAGCTTGCTATTTCGCGTCTATTCGTGCCTTTGCAACTTCGACCGACGGTGTGATAAAAGTCGACATCGTAAAGTAGACATACTGATCTTTTTTGCCTGGCGCCACCTGTGCCACCGTGAGTAAGCAGTCGTCCAACGCACCAACCACGCCAAGCTGCTCACGAAGGAACCGTTCGAGCTGGTCTCGAATTTTCTCAAAGTCCTTGAATGAACACGAATCCTACAGAGCACTGCTGCTTCTAGGGCAGAGCGGAGACCCACCGATGGTGTTCGGGCGTACTTTCCCACACGTGTGTCGTAGGCGGTAATGAGATCAATGCAGTTCGTTTCCTGGAATATCGTTCGCTATGCCAACCCCACTGCTTCTGTACGGTGCGTTCTGCCTAACGCACCTTTGTTGTCTCGTTCTTCCAGTAGAGTATCTGACCCTTCGGATCCGTACGGACCGTAACGATGGCGCCGCTGCTGCTCGGCCCAAGAAGACCCGTCCAGTTCCTTTCTGATGCTTTAACGTCCTATTTAAACGGCACTCAAATAGGTAGCCTGCAGTTTTTAGTCAGACTTCGCCTTGTAGAAAGGTAAAAGCGCCAGGCTCCAAGGAGATTTATGTCCAGAAAACCCTCGAGTTCTGCGGCGATTTTTGAGAAGCATTTACTTGATCCTTCTGGTACCTTAACTAATTCGACCTACTGTACACGCTAGGTGACCACCGGCGCTGCTCAACCTTGGCCATGGAACGCTCACTGGATATGCACTTCAGCTTAGAAGCTCGTTACACGCATGTATGCAGGGAACTGTTGCTATTTTTGTAGCTAGCGAACTTACGTCATCGAACTTATAGAACTTCTCGCCGACGACAAGAAAGTCGGGTACATCCGGCGGTTTCAGGCGAGTAGCGCCGGCCATCGCGCATTAATTAAGCAAGAAACGTTTCGCCAAACGCCGTTGGACGCTTATAGCTAACGCTCCATCCTCGCCTTCTCATTCACATCATGACGATTATTAGTAATGAAGTAAAAGTTGTACCACTTCGATTATGCATAGCCAATCGACAGGTAACGCGTGTTCAAATACCGTCGTTGATGAACACGAACGTACGTCGCACGCAGATGCCGAGGAACAATAGATACGCCACTCTAGAAATAGGTAATAGCGGGACTAATTACCGACTAGCTATGAGAAAGGCAGTGAGCAAAGGACGTACAGA
>JAQGBB010000418.1:0-19890 GCA_034691745.1 Prismatolaimus dolichurus
ATACATACGTACGTACATACATACGTACGTACACACGTACGCTACGCAAAATAAATTCTCGCCTACAGCAACGTTCGCACTCGAACTGGGAATAGTCGTCGGAGCAAGGTCTCTTCAGGATCGGGAAATCTTCGTTCTGCGAGACGAAACAGATGTTTTCTGTGCAGTCATCGACTGATCGTAAAACAGGTCCGTAATACAGTGCGTGACATTGCATCACGCGTAGCAGACTAGTAATGTTCAAACTTTGTCTTAAGCGTTCCACTGTCGTGCTCCACATTCAGTTTAGGTCTGCGACCGCTGCGATGTTAGCCTTGTTCGAGCGCCTCTGTTGAAAGAACAGTTTGATGAGCAATCTCAGAGGGAATAGGAGAGCATGACAAATCCCGATTAAGCCAACACCAAGCCACATGCCGCATGTGCCACCGATGTGCGAGAAGAGATCCGACACGCCCACCGAGAGATGCTCTTCAAATACGGGAACTGAGAAGCGCTTTGGGTTCAGCTCGACCGAGACACCGTCAACGATCGCGTTCGCGTAATCCTTATAGCACTCGTCGATCGCAGATGCGAGATCATAGAGCCGATATTCGCACGGGAGGACACACCCTCTCCAGCAAGGTCGGTACACACTTTGACTAATCGGATAAGATCGACGATTGTTCACATGTTGCTGAATTGTCCAGACGTCAAAACATTGTGTTACGTTGCCCGCAGCGAGGTATCGCCATGCTAGCATCGTGCAGTTGCCGAGTCGCGCGTTCGCGCTGAAGAACATGTCACATTCTGCGTAACATCTGAAACGAGTCTTTGCTGTCGTGTTGCATCGGGCGATCCATCGATTCTTTAGGCGCAGTCTAGCATTGATGCCGATCTCGAACACCGTACAGCCGCTCATCGGAAACGTGACGAAGTCTCTCGTCATATCCGTCGACACTGGATCACCGCTGAAGTCGACGTACGAGCTTCGTCCGTAGTGGCTGCTTCCACTTGCCGATGAGCTTGGAAAGAGATTGTCCGCATTAAAGCTTATCACTACCCTATCGAAAACGCTCTCAAACGAGATTTTTTCGCCAACGTCGACACAGACTGTCGTCAGAGAGGAGGCGGAGTTCGCAAACGGGATGACGCCAAGCCAGGAGATTCGTGAGGTCTCACACGGATTCAGAGAGGAGTTCAGGTGTCCCCGGTCGATCATATCGATGCGTAGCCGCACAGCGTTGCACAGCCAGGCGCCAACCTCTAGCGAAAGAGCGGAAATATCAACCGCTTCCGCTCTTAACCAGTCCTGCAGTTGCTGCAAGTCACTGCCTCGTTCGAGCTCCTCTACCTTTCGGGTGAAATCTGCCGTTCGACCTTCCTCGACTAAGCTAATCGCTGTGACTAGCTTCAGCAGACGGCTGAGGAGCTCTAGCGCACTAGTGTTGGCACGCTGTGCGAGATTTACGACCCTCGATGACTCATCGGCGTGTCGAACAAGCTGAGCATCGGAGAGGTTGAGAGCACGAGGATCGTACGCAACACAGACGATAGCATCGTCAAGCGTCAGGCGTTGAAGCCCTTCGACGCTCAGATTCGTGTAGGTCTCCTCGTTCGCGTACACTTCGCACACTCTACGGACATCGCGGATTGCAAGCCCCGTTGCGCCGATGAGCAGAAAAATCCAGAAGATCGATTCAGTCCAGTGCGCCGAATGCTGTGCGAATTGGAGACTTTTGACGGCGGTTACGTGAAGAAAATCCTCGATCTCTGCTTTCGCAGCCGTTGCGTAGGCCATGCTACCGTGCGCTTCGTTCACTAGCATGTCGTGGATTCTAAACTTTGCCCACTGCCGGTGTATGTTCTTCAACCGTTGACCTTGAAACGCGACGCCTAGCCCACCTGATTTGTAAACACTGAGTCAACTATCTGCATTACCTGAAATCTATAATTAGCGTTTATAATTGGCAATATGATGTGGATATAGTTTCCCGTTTCTGGGCTTCATGTAAATGGTCTCCTTTTACTAGCCACACCGCATGTACAACCGAAATGAAACACCGACCGTTCAGTTTGGTGAGCTCTCACGGGGTGAAATTTCGAAAAGCAGTGTTTCGCTCTATGCCGAGTCAAACGAATAAGCCCATATCATGGATGCCCATAAGGGCGCCAGAGAGGTCGGCAATAAAAAATGTTGAATTTTTCCGAGTAAGTTTTTTCGTAAGAATTCAGAAATAAGTTTTACAACGAAAGTCTATCAAAAAGCCTCCAAAATTTCACCTCGCTACGCTCGACGCCAGTTTTCTCCAGACTCTGTCTAATCTTGCAGAAATTTTTTCACAAACTGTTTTCCCCCAAACGATCCACGTTGTAGCTCTCTATGCGTATTTGCTCCAATGCTCACAAAGAGATTTCCCCCAAAACTTTTTGCCCATCCCACTCTCAAAAAAAACGTTGGCCAAACATTATATAGGCGCCTATGCATATAGATAATCCACGGGAAATTGAAAGTGAACCATAGTTGCTATTTCTTCAAATTTTATTTTACAATCTAAAAGCATTTCAGAAATGCCTCTGGTCAAACCGGAATCTGATAGGTCTTGAACCAAAATCTAAAGGGTCGAACAAGCCGCCGCCAGCAACAGCGTCGGTGCGTAAAGCGAATGCTGGCATGCTTGCTACTTGCACGACAAGATTTCAACGCGGGATATGCGGGTTATTTCTATAACGGTTGAGGTTCAACTTGCGGTCCAAGCTCCGCGTTCGAATTCAGTGCCGCACGAAAACACCTGGTTTCGTAGAAATTTTCAGATATGCTAAAAAGGTAAAACAACTATGGCGTGCCGCTCAGCAGGTACACTACGTAACATGCATTTTGTTAATTTTTCGCGAATTGCGATTAAAGAGTCAAGTAGGTTTTCCACGTGTACGGTAAAATTGTAAACCAAATTGCAAAGGGTATGTTTGGTTTACAGAGTCGTGTGTCACACTCAAATAGTTTTTTTACTCGTCTAGGCACGGAGTGTGCACTGATGTTAATTTCAAAGCACAAAGCGACGGCAAACTCTAGTTAAGCAGCAGCAAATCTTTTGCATATAGATTTTGCAGGCGAAATTACCAAACATTTTTAGTGATGCAGTAAATGGCTACGGCTGTGCTGTTCTCCGCCATACCCATCAGTGCACGTGCCATGCTTTGGCGAGTAAAATAAGCTATAACTCGACTCTGTACTAGTAGACAAAATATTGCGTTTGTAGTTTGGTTTACAAATTGACTATAAATTCCCTACTTGACTCTTTAAGAGAGCTTTCCAGGAATTTTCGATTTTCACTGTATCAAGTCAAAAAATCGAAATTGCCCCCAAAAATATATGTTAAACTAGATAAAAACTGAAGCTAAGAACCGTTGACAGCTTTTCGGTATTTGAAGAGTTATGTTTTTCAAGACAAAATGCCCATGCAAGTTTATACTTCAAAAATCGCCAAAACAAATCCTGCAGGTACATCGCTGAGATTTCCTGATAGGTTATGACCATGTATATGTGTGGGTCAGCAAAAAACTTTGAGCCTAATCGGTTGGCCTCAGGTACCCAGATTGCCTTCGGCATGTCGCTTCCTGTGGTCATTTTCGGCGTGTGATTGAATTCTTCAATTTTATTACGAAGGCGCAGCAAAACTATTTTCTGAATAATTGTGTCTAGACAAGTTTTTTATGCTCTTTCATGCGGGTATTTGGCGTATTTTTGCGACTGCATAATGCAATGAGATAATTTGCTGAAGCTATGATTAAGTGGTCAGAAATCGATGCCGAAATGAAAAAAGTTTTTTGGAAGTCGAAACAAAACCAAAAATAGGCGTTTGTATAGAACTTCATCCCCATTCCAGGGCTATAAAGCGCTTCGTTCTGCGATGCTTCTTTCGCGTGCTAGAATTTTTTCGTGCTACTACCAAGTCGGATGTATCTATCCTCAAAGCTCACTGACGCGAAAGAACTGGTTTAGATTACCAAAAACCGGTTTCCGATAGGAAGTATGCTGTTTGAGGCTTCCAAGAGACAGGCAAAAAGACGAAAAGTCTACTGCATCTGGGATTAAAGACACTGAAATTTAAACAAGGCTGGGCATCGGACAGAATTACACGAAAATTTTTTGTTTGTATAAATGAACCGGCAAAGCCGGAAGGCATCCTGCCTGAAATAACAAAAAATTGCTTGCTTGCCAAGATAAGCCTATCAGACCATGAATATCCACTCAGTCGTGAAACGTCCACGCTGTTTTGCTGAAATGTTCTGGAATACCCCGGAACACTCTAGAACAGCCCGAAACACCTTGGAACACCAAATGTTCCACGACCTTCCTATGGGATATACTGCACTATGGTCCCTTGGCCGTCCGCCTAGGGAATTGGGGAATCCGGGCAGATTTTCCAAGTTTGACCACTTATCTATCCTTTATACGCGCTGCATACTCCCGGCAGGATGCAATAAAGGCTTTGCCTATTTCTGTGCATTGTTTATTGCATCCTTACTGCTGCTGCAGCGTGCGGCGCGTGCCAAAAGAGAACTGAAGTGAGGCGGGCGGACGGGTTGGGTTGGGGTAAGCAATTTGATTTTTTGCACAATGCTTTATTTAAAGGGCGAAAAAACGGAAGTAAGGGGCAACGCTTTTCGTTTCTGCTCACCCATGCGAGTACTCCTCCCCTTGCTCCTGGGCGACACCTAAACACAGAAACTGCAATTTGTTTTGAAGAGCACCCTAAAAGAATACCGTACCGTACCGTCGCTTTCCAGTCATCCATCTGTTCTACTAGCGACTACAGACTACATTAAAATTGCGACGCCGACGCCGTGACGAGGATGAGAACAGCGCATGGTAGGCGAGATGCTCCAGTTTCCAAAGTTCCCGTATGTCGGAAAGTTCTCCAGAGGATCAGAGATCGTCATTGCACTTTGGTCACCTGAGCGCCCGGTAATGTAAACTCGGCCAATGTACGTAGACGCTCCAACAAAACCACTCCTCATTTGCTGCTCCACGAGAAACGACTTGTATCTCTACTGGGGGGGGGGTCGTAAACTTTAATCGAGCCGAGCATCGCGCTGTTCTCATCGTAGCCACCGACTGCGTAGAGCTTTTCGTTCACGACGCCGACGGAGAGTTCTCGCCTCGTGAGCAGAGCGCTCACCCGCGACCACTCGTTCGTTTGTGGGTGATGCTGTTGAAACCGCCGACGGCGTAGATGAGACCGCGGAGAACGCCGACAGCGTGCTTCCATCGCGGGGCGGCCATTGGCGTCATCGGCGTCCGGCGTTGTGTAGTGACGTCGAAGACTTCGCAGCTTGCCAGCCCTACGGTACCATCATTTCCGCCGATTGTGTAGATTTTTCGGTCGTCAAGCACGCAGACGCTGAGGTCAGATCGCACAGCTCTCATCGGCGGCGACGGGCGCCACTCGTCGAGTGGATGCGAGTGATAAACGTCGACCGTGTTGAGATACGTGGAGCCGTTGAGCCCACCAATGACGTAGAGAAGAGAGCGTGCCGTTGCCGCACCGTGCAATGCTCGTTCTTGAAAATCGCCTACGACCATCGTTTCTCAGTTGTGCGATGCAATTGTCGGAAAATATGTCGATCTTCGCGCTTGAAGCCTTGATCACTTTCCCCTTTCATGTAAGTTGCCGCCAAGGAGATACCCTGACTCAGTAACTCTGATGAGTTCCTCACTCAATTTTTGCGGCGATCTCTTTAAAGAAACCGACGGCACCACCTTTCACCGATGAATCTCGGGCAAGCCGGCATGATGTGGAGCTCATGGCGGGTCATCTTCGGCCTGTCGAGAAGCGAGCTGCTCTATGCATCGTCGGAAGTCAGTGGGAGAACACTTGCCCCGAAGGTGACATTGCGCTATTCCCTACCATGGTCCGCGTAATGCGAAGCTTAATCAAAGATAATAAAAGCATCAAACAAACTGAAGCTGACTTTTTAGTAGTTCAGGAACGTCAAGGAAAGAGAAGATATGTACTACTTATCATGTTTTTGCTTGACACATATCGTTCGAATCCATACAGTGTGACCAATATGCATGCCCAATAGGAGAGTCGGATGAAACATACGTTCTGAGATAGGACTGTTCGAAACAGCGACTGGGGGTTGACCGTCCAAGCCACAGATATCATTTTCTTGCTTGACATCTTCAAATATCGTGTTTTTAGTCGACATCGCATATCACTGGCCAGAAAAATTTGCATATTAGCTTTAATGACTCCATGCTGCTTTTGAAAGTGACTTCGCTATTCGAGTGAGAACTGGAGAGCTAAGAGAATGTTTTGTAGGTCGCCGCTGATTTTGAAGCCGATATAGCGCAACTTTGTAAGGGATAAAAATCTCTTTGACAATACATGATCCGACAAGCTTTCAACAACTGTACTCGTTTTTTAGCGAATAGTTTTTCAAATACAGCCAAAATGTGCTGTAAAAGTTGATACGCATAGTGAAATCGAGGACTTTGTCAGCTTCTAAGCCGCATTGCTCAAGCAAAAGTTGACCAAACTTCAATCAGGCGCGCCCAAAGTGAATCTGAGGTATTTACAACCAAAAAGAGCTGTCAGGACGAGAATTTAATAACAAAATTAAAAAATAGTTATGAAACTTTAAATGCGATTGTCTCAAAAGCAACGTTTTCGACTTATTGGATCATTTGCACAAGTGCATTAGTGAACTATTTAGTGCACTACTTAGTCGCCTATTTAGCGGGGGCATCTTAACCAGCGTTTTACGTCACTAAATAGTGACTACGGTACAAATCATCTTTTGACTGCAAAAGCAGACGAAAAGCAACTGGGCAGTGGGATGCGATTTTGACGTAGCCTACCATTGGCCACTATTTAGTCGCCTATTTAGTGGAGCTTTCGATGACAACGGTTTGGTACCTCTCCCCTTCCCGTCTCTAAATAGGCGACTAAATAGCGTCACTAAATAGTTCACTAATGCACTTGTGCAAATGATCCATTGGCCAAGCAAACAATATATACTGTTCATTGCATTTGAAATAACGTTCTTATATCGGTTTAACCCAAACGTGAAAGTAGTATTCAGGACTTCTCTGGTTCTCTGGCTGGGCTGGCTGGACGTTCTCGTCTTTGCGTCCCGAAGCCACAGCTCGCGTTGCTCTCCTGGCTTGTCTCTGGCTGGACGTTCTATCCTGACTCTCTGGCTGGACACTCTCTTACTGGCTCATCTCATTTCACGTCATCTCTCTTCACGTTGCTGAGCTATCTTTCTGCCCGTTGCCGAGCTGTCTCACTTCGCGTCGAAAACGAGCGCGTTTTAGAACGTTCGTTCAGCAGCAGCCTTTATCGGAGCAAAAGCGCAGCTTTCGAGTCCAGCTGCAAGAACTCAACACCAGCCACAAAAGCGTTTGCAAGAAGCTCAAGTACCAGACGGGCGCCAATCGCAGTCTCCGAAATAAGAACGCCAAGCTGCGTGCCGAGAGCCGAAGCTCGAAGCTCGCCGTTTCTATCAGAATTCTCGGCAGCGGTGTCGAACGACGACGGCGTGGGTCAGCCTGCCTGTTCAATGCCCATATCAACGTTGCGCGTGACTGCGTCGCCGTCTGTGCTTGACGTGTCTTTGTTCACCGGGTCGTCGTTCTCTGCCCACCTGAACTCGGCGGCGTCGTGCAAGCATGCGTCCCTTTCGACGTCGACTCCGTTCACTACTGCGCCGAGAACTCGGCTTGTCGCCGTGCGTCGACTGCAGACGCTTTCGCGCGAGACGCCCTCGCCGAGCAGCGGCCGACCTTCGTCAGTTGACCAACAAGTCACCAAGAAGACGGCCGAGTTTATGTGCGCCATTCGGCCCCACGTTTCGATGCTGATGAAGCGTGTGCACGCTCCTGAGTGCCGATGGATCGGTGAGAAAATTTTATGTGTGTCGGTTTTTATCTTTGCATTGCTGTTTGCGATAGGTAAACTAGCAATTTGCAATCTTTTTGCAGGCTGCACAGCGGATCCATCGCAGTTAGCGAACGGTGGCCCCGAAGGGCTGCTCGCCCACATGCGCCATGCCCACATCAATCCTTCGCTCGCGGATGCACGCGCTGAGAAGACTTTCCACTCGCTCTACTGTTAGTGGGACTTTGGTGGCAGGAAGTCATGCGAAGAAATCGAGTTGATACGTTTCCGCAAGTGGTCGCTGGCTCAGTTCTACCGCCACCTGCAGGACTATCACATAGGACGTGCCAATCTTCAAGAAAACCTCCACATTCTGAGGAAATCGGTGTGTACCCATACATGCAGTAATGTGTTATGATGCTACTTCTATGTGTATAGCAAAACACAAAACCTGATTGCTTCTATGTGTAGTTTGCTAACATGACGTGCAACCCGAAGCGCAGACGCTTCTCCGATGAATGGCTTAAAAGACAACAAGGCGCGTATGTGAGCCAACACGGGTGGGAAAGACTGTGTGTCCCGTCCCGCTGCTATCGATGGTCGCGTACAAAAACTCGCTGTACGTTTCACCGGGCGTCTGAGACGCATCGTTCGACCAGCTTCGGCGAGTCGTCCAGCGCGAGGCTGAGATTCGCAAGAAACGTGGCGATTCGAACGCCCGAGCGGCATGGTTGGGCTCTCTGTCGTTCGACGGGGTAAGCAAGGGATAAACGTGACACTTAGGTGCCACAGTCGCATCGATGCATGGCATGCCCTGGCAGCGTTTTCCAGATGAACTTGCGGAAAGGGTCCGTCACGCTCGATCCGGTGACCAGCGAGCTGCAGAATACGACGCATTCAAAAGATGGGAAGGAGGAGATTGTTAGTAGCGTCATCCAGTTTCGTTGGCAAACGATGTTCCCTTCAAATACGAATCAAACTGTATGCTGGTAAGAATACTGTGCCACCAAAAACAGCAATTAGTATTAAGCCGCCGACCTAGCTATGTGCTTATGTACTGTTGTTAAGATATCCGGCACGGTTCGAAACTAACGGCAAAGTCAGTGGCGAGGAACTGCACAAAATGGTGACGTCGGTGATTGATAAGTGCAACGCAGCTGGCGCACACGTATTCAATCAGTTTTACGTTCTGCTTTGTAAAACGAATTCATTTTGTTTCGTGCTTTTTTAGGTAGTAGCGGTTATCTGTGATGCGGAGCGAAAAAATCAACCGGCGCATATTTGCGAGTGGAATGCTTTGGCGAAAGTGGCTCTCAGCGAGACGCGCAATCTACTCAAACCGTTTCCGCTGATGCGTCCGCCAAGCAAGGTGCGCGATCTCGACCTCGAGGCGCCGACATTCTTCATTCCGGACTCATCGCGCGCACTGAAGACAGTGCGTAACGGTACGCATTCAATACAGTGGCGGCCATACGGTTTTGTCCAGGGAGAGATTGTACTTTGGAGTGTTATACTCTGTGTTTAACCATAGAACCGCCCGGAAGCCAATTGCCAAGGAAACACACCTTCGCCTCGTTCGACTGCGTGAGCAGCTGGCGCACGCGGCCCTTCAGGTAGAGCGCCTGATAAGACGACGGGAAGATCGACGGTGCCTCGTCGACGCAGGGGCCATCTCCTCAATGCGGCTACCTTCGAGGACCATCTCGCCAAATTCGAGCCAGATGTTCGCATAGAAAATATTAATATTAATTATTAATATTATTATATAAAATTATATAAAACATGATATTAAAACATTCTATTGATCAAATTATTAATCCACTGTGCAGAAACATACATGCTCACCTGAAGACGCCAGGATGTGAACTGAAGTGCGCGCTGCTGACTCGACGCGGTCATCCCGATGCTATCTGACAGTGACGATGCAGCGGGCCGAAACTCGCTCGCTGCCGCACCGCTCGCGACCGATTCGCGTTCGGTCGCATGCGCACAGCCAGCCGTTCTTTAGAGCACAACGGACATCGTACATAAATCATGTCGTATTTCTCTTGTTTTAAGCACATATTCTTCTCTTTCTCAACCGGTTCTTGCACACAGCGAATAAAACGCGTCCGTTCGAATATCTTCGGCTAACGAGCTTGGGCGCATTGGTGCTGTCGTAAAGGTATTGTCACTGTGTAGGGAAGCCTACCTGTCTACGTACCTATCTGAATAGTCTGTACTGATTTGGTCAGCGCAGCCCATTTCGTTGTTTTGTGGTGCAGAGGAGTGTTTTTTTTTCTAGACCGACGAGCAGGAGGTAATCAATTCGCTGCTGACGACAGAGATAATTCCCCTCTGTTTACGAATCATGAAATCAGCAAGCGAACTTCTAAGACGGTTAGTCTATAGCATATGCCAGGTCATCTGGGTAAGCTGTCTTTTGTGTCGCATCCCTAGTGACAATTTTCTTGCGATTTCAGGTTGCAACCTTTATTCTGCTCAGAAGATTTTGCTCGATGATAGGGGACTCGCTTACCATCGGTTCTCTCACATTGCGATGATTTTGGTGGGTTCTACTCTATATTACGCGTATCGTGCCCTTTGTGCACATTAAGTAGCGAAACCTGCCTGTGAAGACTGCAGAGGCGTAGCTTAGTCCCACCGTCTGGGGGAGGCTGCCCGTGGAAGCCTACGATCTGGGGGGCTGAAGTAGTAAATTTCATTATTTGCGGGCTGCTTTGCCTTGCGAAAACTGAAAATTTTCGTGGTCTAGTGGGGGGGGCCTTCCAGCCTTCCTCTGGAATTGCGCCCCTGTGACTGTTCTGTCGACACGCGTTTATTGGTAATGCCTTTTCTGTGCAAGGTACACATTCGTCGCAAATGTTGCAGGGAATGGTGGTCCTCCAGCTGGCAAAGGAGCACTCAGCGCGCCTTCTCAAGCATGCTATTCGGTGTTACGCTTGCCTCTTCGAGAACGTGCGGTAAGAAACATGATATGATTCAACTGTAGACACATCTTTGAAGGTGCACGTAGGCGTATTTACATGTATGGTACAGTGCATAGCATTGTCTTGCTTCGCCTGCAGAGCCCGCGAAACGCTTCGCGCCTGCTTGCCCGATCAACTCAAGGACGACACGGCAGTCGCTGAAAGACGATCGGTCGACGCAGCACTGGCTCTCGAATCTGGACGCGTCGGCGACCGTCGCACAGGGAATGAATGCGTTCATCAATCAGCACATCGTTCCGATGTTGCTCCTTCGCTGCGTTTTTGACTCGCTGCAGTCTCTCAGCCGCAATCAGCAGTAGAAAGACTCGACTTCCGCCGTATTTGTGGAAACTACCCAGTAAAACGATGACAAATTGTTTGTCTGGAGTATTTTACATTCAGCGTACGTAATAAAGGCTCTTTTAGCGGTGTCCATACGGTTCTTGTGCGATGTGTTAGCATTCGCTGACTCGTTCACATTTTTAAAGTACAGTACATACTTTTAGGGCACGTGTCCAATCATTTGCTCTGGGTGTAGTAATTGTGCAACTTGCTATGTATTGTGTGTGTGTGTATCATGAATGTCCTTGGAAGTAGCGTAGGGGTGAAAAGTACAACAGTGGTATCGTCCGACGTAAACTGCATTATCGATATCATTCTTGAACTTCTGACCTCCACGTTACTTCCAACGACATTCATGCCAAACACACGACACATCACCCTGTACGTAAGTCGTCACGTTATATTCACCAAAAAAGCCGCTTTAAACAAAAAGGTAAAGGTGTTTTAGTCATGTCTCGATACCCAATCGCTTTCACTTTCGCCTTTTACAAACGGGCACGACATAAAACGAAGGCCAAAGTAAAACCGCCCGCTTTGTTCGCTACTTCTCGCACATCGCATGCAGTCACCACGACATCTGCTCAAGCTTGCTCTATCATCATCGTAGACAACGATTGTAGACTCTGGAGTCGAACCAGAGTTCGTTTGATAAAAAAGTTAAGGGTTCGCGGTTCGGTTCGGTTCGGCTTCGCACCGATTCCAAAATTTATGATTCGGGTTCGGTTCGGGTTCGCATCAAAAGCCGGGTTCGCGGTTCGGTTCGGGTTCGGGCTCGCATGCGAACCCCGGCCTCTAGCTCTTTTTTCGTAATGTACAGACACGTCTCCTTAAGCGCGAGAGAAACCATCTGCGCACAGGGTTTTGCGTTCGCAATCGCATTGCATACACTGCGAAGAGCGTATAACATGTGTTCTAAAATATAGCAAAACGTTTATTGGTGTAGTACGTAAATGCGAAAACTTAGAACTGCGACAACGCGCTTTATGCAGCCGTCGCAGTGAGCGGCATCAGGGAGTGCCGTCCATAGCAGATGCTCATCACACCCGAAAGTCAGCGCCATACGTCCGGTCAAGCACGCTAGCATGCATATTTTTTAGGTTATCGTGCTTACGGACGGGTAGACAGAGAGACGACAACGTCCTTCGCATAACGGCAACCGACTTCGACTTCGTCGGTAGCCCAAAAAAAACAAATATTCGAATTTACTTGAAAGGAAACAGCACAGCTCAGCAATCGTATACGAAAAATGTACAGCAGTTGCATTCGCAAATCTCGGTCCGCAACGAAAGAACCGTCATAGCATGCACGTCAGGGTATTGCAAAGCAAGCAATTTCACTATTTGCTATGCATCGACGTAAACGACGAAGTTTGATTCAACAATTCATTAGCGTATACTATCATGAAACTACAAGGAAATTAAATGAAGTGACGCAGAGCTGAGCTTCTTGACATACAGGTGAAAGCACGCATCAGCAGTGCACGAAAGATCCACAAGCAAAGAGGACAAATAAACGAAAAACCAGACACACTGCCTCAATACTTCTGCGTACGGTACGTGCTGGGTGCCATTCACAAGTGACACCAGCTCAAAAAAGGCGTGAGAAGAGTCAACCAAAAACTGACGATCTCTGACTACGGGGGTCGAATAAGAACTGACGTCACATTCAGGTTTTCCATTTTTGCGAATCAACAGCAGAGCTAGACATTTTTTGCTCAAAGAAAGCTCCCGGAAAAAAAACTAAAAAATTTTTTATAGATAAACTTGTAAAAAACGATTTTGTAAGCAATTTTTTTAGATTCGAGGAAACCATGTGAATTTTTTTCGCAAATTTATCGCAAAAATCTTGAATTTTTTAGCCACTTCCTCCCTTAAGAAAATTTTTTTAACACAACCAGAAACTAATGTCAGAAGAGGGCAATAAGGCTAAAACTGACGATGACTGACGAAGGAGGGTTGAGGGTCTAAAATTTCAAATTTTGAGCTGACGTACGTTGTGAACCGCCCCGCGAGCGTAGCTTCATCTTCATCATCATCTTCAGCTACGGCTGAAAGCACGCAGCAGCAGAATCCGGTTCCTGGTCACTGGCACACCGAAGAATTTTGCAAGAAACCGTGTTACACGGAAATTCGCTGAGCTCTAGTCCGAAATACCGAAATCAACGAGCTTTTCGTTCTGATCCAAGTGAATATTGTATCCAAAGTGTGGCGCATATGTTGAAGGATTGACCTGGCTTGGCGCATCGCGCCGCCGGTTATCGAGCCAGATAAAAGCAGCACGCTGCACCAATTTTCTCAATATCAGTTTGCTGATCGAAAATTTTTTTGTGCGCAAATAGCCTTGCACTATTTTCCTGCAAGCAGCGCCGCTGATTTCGACAACACATTAAAGCACATGTGCATGTGCAAAAAATGTGGTAATCTTTCAGAAACGGCTTCAAGTTCGCAATCGACAAGGCTCTCTGCTCCGAATAGAAGTTCGACAGACAGTCAACCATCTGCTCAATAACGAAACCGTAACATTCAAAGAGTTCTCGAACGTAATCAGCGGCAAGCCACGCTATAGCAAGCATTTTACACGACAAAAAAACGTCGCCGAGACAAGCATCATTAGACAAGCTGAGGATGTTCAGTAATGCTCCGTTTAAAGGCACGCATTACCTCGATCGACATGACAAATTTGCACGTCGGCAGCCCAGACCGCCTTAAACCGTCGGATGAAAGCAAAAGAAATCGTTTTCGGTCAATCCGACCGCTGCGAGATGAGAGGTGAGACAAAACTGTTCCTAAATTTTTTCTGGCGTCGAGCGAGCGAATCAGGTGCCGAGAAAAACGAAAAAATGATCGGGGCGCGCCGTTCACATGCGTTCAAAGACGCTTACCACTTCTACAACCCATGGCTTACGGAAAGTTTTGTCCGACTGTAATCAGAATGTTTGCCACGCTGTTGCACCTAGCCGAAAAAAGTTCTGCCTTTCATCGCCACTGATAAAAAATGTCTTGATTTGTTGTTTGAAGCATGTTTTAAAGGTTATTGTTCGACTTTCGCTGTCCATGTGCTTTCATTTGCCCGGGCGCGTATTTCAAATTTTTCTGGGCTCTATGTCACTGGTGAGCAGGGGTGTCGGACTTGGCTGCACGTGTTCGTCAGTGGGTCAAAATTAAAGCACTGCATCTTGAGCACGTCGCATGCGCCAACCGTTAATTTTAGTCAAAGTTTTGTTAGCTTCTGTTTCTTGTCACATTATTCAGCCCTATGATGCAAGTCCAGTTACGAGGTAACCGAAACCGAGCTTTCCATTTGCCTATTCAACGCTTGGAGCCGGAGCTCATTGGCCGAATCTTCAACGTCGAACCACTTTGTCAAATGTCCGATCATAACATGAACGCTGGATTCGTGATCGATACGGATGCGAGTCTTATCGCTCTGGAAGCCATGCTGAGCCACTTATCTATCCAATTCGATTCGCTCGATTCTACCGACAGTCATCGAAAGCGCGGAAAAGACTTTCAAAGTACATTAGTGATACACTGGCAGCTGACAACCGGCTCCGCCTGACTGCAAGTGGAATAAACTTGTGATGGTGCTTCCAAAAAAACTAAGACACGCTATCGCATTCTTCAAGACTTTCGCAGGTTTAACGCTGTTTGCGTGAAAGACGTGTTTGCGATTCCAAATTGCACTGAACAAATCGGAACAGAAAAGCACTGTTGTTGCCGTGAATGAACGTCAACTCGACAAACCAAGTCGAAGCTACACAGCTTTCTTGTGTAACGGTAGATAAGGACGTCATAGATACATACCTACTTGTTGGTGTATGTTCGTGTGTGCAGGTAGGTGAGTATCTTCATCTGCATGTAAGTTGTTTTCCCTTGTGAGTCCGACGAGAGACGCCAAGCAAAAAAATGATAGAGGGGTCATGGGCTAATTAGTAACTTTTGTCCGCTCGTTCGCTTGACTTCTTTCGAGCGCCTAGTCAGGAGCGTCGTTTCTCGCACCCGCGAACAAGCGCTTTTTTTCTGTACGTTTATATTTTCTCGTCATGCAATAAAATATGACTGCCAAGTCATCGTCGGATCACAGATACCCAGCTTCCCGGAAGGATCCGGGAAGCCATCGAAAAACTTTCCCGTGACACTCGACTCATCAAAAACGCTACTGCTGAAAGCGCCTTTCATAAGACCTCTGCAACAGTTTTGTTATGATTTATCGAAAAATCGAGAGTTAGCGGACGTCCAGAAGATCATAGTTAAGTAGAGTATGTTTTAGACGGTTTTGTAGAACAGCAGTGTTCCAGGCTGTTCCAGAACAAAGCAAAAAATTGCCCATGTCTATTTTTTCTTGGCGGACGTGGAGAAGGCGTTACTTAGTGCACGGTATCGATTGTCGTGCGTTGTTTTTTTGCGCCATAGCAGGATGCCTTTTTGACGCATACGCGCGACTTCGGCAGACTCGCTTTTGCCGTGAATATGAAACTATTAAACTATTTGCTGCTATGCGTGCTCGTGCTATCGCAAACTCGTTGCCTTAAACTATTTAAGCTTTATTTCGATTTTATTGTTTCTTTATTTATTTATTTATTTAAGCTCTGATCAGATGCGCAATGGAAATTTTGCAACCATCTGATCAGATGTCGTCTCTAATCGTCTGTCCGATGGTAAAAACGACCCCAAGTCGTTTTTACTATCGGTTAAATGCTGTCTGGGTACGTGCAAAATGAGCTCGTACGATTAAATAAACCTCTGACAGAAGCTGTCGAATAAAGGTTTGGGCGGTGATCAGATGCTTATTTAAATCTACATCTGCAATTTCGGCTTGCACCTGACTGGAAATAGCGAAGTGAAAAACAAAGCAATTAGCTTGAATGTCGCCTCATCGCGGAAGCATGATATGTCACATATGAAGCTTGGAATCTATGTTCAAATTTCAGCACGACGTATAGTCACGCATCGACGTCGACCGAATCTATTTTCCACGCGAACAGAAGAAAATCTATCCTCATAAATGATAGCACATCTTTGGTTCTCTACAGGTTTCTCCCACGATCGGGCGGAAACGAACGCGTCTTTTCTAGTTCAAAGTCCCGACTGAAATTGCCGAAGTGATAATCGGCGGAAGTTTTTTTGATTGACCTCTTTCTGATCGACCAAAAAATTCACGTGCGAAACCCCCGGCACATATCCATGAGCATTTCAGAAAAGCTGTCCGCAAACATGCAGCGAGAAGCTTCGTTATATATAGCTGAATTGAAAATTTTAATTTTGCATTTCAAAAAAGTAAAAACCTCACTTTTTATTAATAATAAGACGCAAAGCTAATAATTTTTGAGGGATAATTTTTGAGACGTAAAGCTTTTACACTAAAACCAGAGAGAAAGAGCGGAAAAATCATCGGGTTCGAGTGGGAAACGAACTCACGATTTCCAACGGAGCGAATCAGTGTTTTAACCGACTGAGCTATCGAGGCCTTTTCTTTGCTCTTTCCAAACTCCGGGAACGACCGAATTTTTGAAAAACGCAAAGAGATCTTGATAGCTCAGTCGGTAGAGCACCGATTCGCTTCGTCGAAGGTCGTGGGTGCCTTTCTCACTCGAAGCCGAGGATTTTTTCGCTTTTTCCTGAAGGCTGGTGTAATTCGTAAAACTGCATGCTCGAGCACCGCTCAGACCGCTTAGACGACGTCACTTCCGGTACTACTTATGACCTGAAGACTTGCACCGAAGCCCGTCGACTTTCGGGCCTGTCGGTAAAGCATAGCCTTCCGCCCCTGCCAGACTGTTCACCTACTCGTCAAGTGTTACGCCGCTTTAACTGGTCGACAACGCTGCCACGCGCCGCCTTTTCTGGACACGCGTCTGCTGCTCGTACTCGCTGTGCCGCTTCGGCGCCTTCTTGGTCTCAAAGCACTGCTTTCACGTGCGTGATTTGGATGTGCCTGATTTTAGAATCCAACTTCTCGACGGCCACTTGCAAGAACAAGGCTTTTGCAGACGGCTTCATCAGCTTTTCACGCGACATCATGCATGTTTCTCGACTTCATCGTATTTGGCACGAATGGGTCTTGTCGTTTCCATAGTGGCGCCTGTAAAGTGCGCGCAAGCGATTCGAGATCTCACCGAGAATCGTCACCCTTTTTGTTCGATTTTCGTCAACACCTTATCTGCGTGTACTGTATGTCGCGCAGGCTATAGAGATCGTCTTTCATGTGTCGCGGGTACAAAGAATAGCTGGGGGCTTGGTCGGGAACATACTAGCCGAAAGCTCTCTTCCGTCTCCGTCCGTTTGCGGACTCGCGTGCTTTGCTACTCGCAAAAGCGTTTGGCTTTTCGCCGGTGTGGCACAGTACACTAATGGTCGGGCGGAGAACGCCAGCAAAAAAAACTTGATACGAACCAAATGTTGCTCCTTTACAGAAAGCTGAGAATTTGCCCGGTTTCTTGTAAATAATCGTTTACCAAATAGCACAGCACAGAAGAAGTTAACAAAAGTAAAAAACTGAAAAATTCAACAACGAATACAGAAAGATTCCACTTCCTTCTTTGACTGACTCTTTGAACTTCAAAAGTTCAAATGTGAATGAAAAACTCAACGAGATTCTACGTCTTTCGTCGACTGACTGCCTGCACCCGAAACTTCACTCAAGTTGTAAACAACTTCAAATATGCATGCATAGTATGATTGTTGCAGTACTACTCGTACTCTGTCTTTTCTGATGAGTTGGTGCAGTTACTCAAAACACATGCTCTACACGTACCAGATTTGACTGTAAAAAATTATTTTCTTCTACCTCCCACGCTAATCGCACAGTGTATTTACATAGTGTAACGGTAGATAAGAACGTCATATGTACATACCTACCTACCTGGTGTATGTTCGTGTGTGCAGATAGGTGAGTATCTTCATATGCATGTGAGTTGTTTTCCGTTGTGAGTCCGATGAGAGACGCCAAGCAAAGAAAAAAGGGAGAGGTCATGGGCTAATTAGTAACTTTCGTCCGCCCGTTCGCTTGGCATCTCCTCGCTCAGGAGTCTAGTGAAGAGCGTGTTTTCTCGCAGCCGCAAACGAACGCTCTCCTTCTGTACGTGTATATTTTCTTGTCGTGCAATAAAATATGACTGCCAAGTCGTCATCGAATCTCAGCTAACTAGCTTCCTGGCAAAATCTAGGAAACCATCGAAAACTCTCCCGTGACAATAGCTAGCTATTCCCAGCTAGTCCGATTAATTCGCTTTCGCAGTTCCCTGTGACATCCCGTTTCTTTCACAAGCGGTGTCCTCACCGCTTCGGCCGCTGTCGAGCAGTCGGCGGAGGCAGAGAAAAGGTGTCGATGTTGCAGATGCCGACTAGAATCGGCTGCAAAACGTCAACGATGCCGGCGCGATCGGTCGGTAGCTCTGCAACGGCGTCGTTACTTGAGTCAGCTGAGGTGGCAACGCGGCGTCAGTTGTTGATACTGAACCGGCGTGAACTGCGGCAGGCTGCTGCCATGCCAACTGCTGCATCGCTTGCCGCTGCTGTTGCATTTGCTGAAGCTGCTGCTGCATCGCCACGATCGTTTGCTGTTGCATCGGCGCATTTACGATCAAAAATGATGAATGCAGTTTCCCCTGTGGTGGCGGTGGCGGCAAAAAAGATGCCCCCTGCGACGGCAGTAGAGGTACCTGCGCCGACGGCGCAGCGCTGCGCTCGTTCGATTATTGATGCGACAGTGCGCCGTGCAAGTCGTCGTGAAAAAACCTTTTGTGCTGGTCAACGCGCTTTTTTTCCGGCGTGCGAAGAAGTGGCAGCGTCCGCTCGCGTCGACGCTTCGGTGAAACGCTGTCGTTACGACGACGCGTAGCGCGCGCACGCCTCTCGCGCTGTTGACTCCCTCGACTCGCTGGTGGCGGCTGCTTAGTCGGCGGGCTGGGTGACGAGAATCGGAGCCAAGTCACGAAAAAACGCTGCTCTTTAGTTTTTCCTTTCCGCTGGCGTCGACGCTCGAACGGCACCCAAGCTAATGCGAATTTGTACACCTTATTGCCAGCTAATTCGTACACCGTATCGCCAATCTTGAAGACGTGATTTGTTATGCTGATTCTTCTGACGCTGTTGCATTTTCAGCAAGTTTTCGCGCTCCAGAGCCTAAGCTTCGTTCAGACATATCTGAAGGTCTTCGCGAAAGTTGCCCTTTGCATTCAAGGCGTCGGGAACGATGAGTGCTGTGTCGCGGATATAAAGAATAGCTTGGGACTCGGTCCGGAACGTACTTGCCGAAGGCTTTCTTCCGTCCCCGTCCGTCTGCGGACTCGCGTGTTTTGCTACTCGCGCCAAGGCATTGCCTGTTCGCCGGTGGGCACAGTACGATAGGGGAGCGTATATCCAGGGAAAGGGTGCGGGCACAAATACCAGAATACAAACCAAATGTTGCTCTTTTACAGAAATCAGAAAGCTGAGAATTCGTCGGGTTTCTTATGAACAGTCGTTTACCAAATAGTATAGCAGAAGAGAGGTTAATATGACAGAAAAACTCAACAACGAATATGCAGAGATTCCACCTCTCTTTTCGACTGACTCTCCGAACCTCAAAACTTCCCCCAAGCTGTAAACAACTTCAAAAATGCACATAAAGCATGGTTATTGTTATTGTGCCTGTACTCTCTACCTGTCGATGAGTTCGTGTAGATAGTGTCGCGGGAAAGTTTTCGATAGCTTCCAGGATCTTTCCGGAAAGCT